>PVJI01001894.1:0-161792 GCA_004026765.1 Micronycteris hirsuta
TTCTGTAGATGGAAAGACAGGAAGTACTTATCACTGCGGTTTCTAGGCTTCACACCTGATGCAGAGAAGTGGGCGCATGCTTCACCATGGGGGCGATGGGAGGGTCTCATGAACATCATATCCTCAATTCTCTGCGTCAAGCGGGGCAGGCAGTGTGAGAAGATTCAGCTCCTGGGGTGCAGCCTGCATTCATGGACCAGGAGGCAAGCTGGGTGACAGATGGGCTATGCCTTTGACACATTGGTGGGCAAGACTCTGCTCCATTCAGCCCCCTGGGAACAGAAGGTGCTCTGTCAGATTGGGGTGGAGTGGGGGGAGGTCAGCTGGTGGGAAGATGCCTGGGAAACACAGAGGGCTGGGCCACCTGACCACAGATTAGCTATAAACTAGGCCAGTGGGAGGAGAAAAGTGAGCCTGCAGCCTGCGCCCCAGGGGAGGGGAAACGTCTCTCCCTGTTGGATGATTACATTGTTTCCAACCTGTGGCCATTCCAGACAGCTCAGAGAAGGAATAATCAGCTAAGAACAATTTTTTTAAAAGTAAAAGAAAGAAAGAAAAACCCATCATAATGAAAATCAAACCATACAAATGCTTGAAGACGGATAACTGTTTGCAAAACTCTCTATGGGAAAACCAGTGATTGGGGTTGGGATACTCATTCAGTGACTGGGCATTCATGTGTGCTCAAATTGCTTTTGACGAGTCAATTTTGTGCCACAGCGGGGTGCTAGTCCTGCTGGACAATGTCATTTTTCCATGCCTCTCAGAGTCACAAACTCCAGGAAGCTGGCAGAAATGGGGGACTGGTCAGGGGTCGGATATGGGGGTTGCAGAAATAGTGCAGAGCCGGTCACGTGTGAGGAAAAGACACAGAAGGCCCAGCCAAGCAGCCAGGCGTTGGGACTCACCTCCGCAGCGGCTCGGGGGAAGGTGAACGGATTTTAGATGACCTGCTTTGTCAGGCGCAGCAGACTGACGATCCACTTCCTGCCTCAGTCACAGGTGGGCCAGGCTGCTGTGGAGATACCTGTGCACAATCAGCAGCAAGGAGCTGGAGAAGGTGAACATGGAGAAGCAAGCAAGGGCTGGCGGGGAACTCAGGAAACTGGCGGCCATTTTTGCATCTTCACTCCGCTGTTTTAGCTTTGTGTGAGAATGTCACAGTAAGCACGCCAAGTCCATTGCCGTTGCCCAGCACCGACCCCCCCAGGGTGCCGACACCCCCAGGAGCCAGAACTTTCAGACACCAGTGACTACGCATGTTTCCAGGGCAGAAGCGTGTGTTTCTAGAATTCCTGGTAGCTACAGCTGTGAGCGGGGAAAGCCTCGCTTCTAGGGAAGAAGCGCAAGCTTCCTTCTCTGTCTCCTGAGTTGGATCTGTCCATCCGTCCATCCATCCATCTATCTATCCAGAAAACATACATTCAGTACCTACTGTGCTTCAAGACTGCTTCAAGCTCTAGGAAAGGATGGTGAGTCAGGCGCTCCTCCTCCTCCTGCAGAGGTACAGTTCCAGGGGGGTTTTTTTGTTGTTTGTTTTTTAAAGATTTATTTATTTAATTTTTAAAGAGAGGGGATGGGAGGGAGAAAGAGAGGGAGAGAAACATTGGTATTTGGATCAAACATTCATTGGTTGACTTTCACCTCTCAACCAGGGACCTGGCCTGCAACCCAGGCGTGTGCCCTGACTGGGAGTTGAACCAGCAGCCTTTCGGTTTGCAAGATGACACTCAACCCACTGAGCTACACCAGTCAGGGCAACTTTTGGAATTTTAGTTATGATGTATCTTGGTGTGGGCCTCTTTGGGTTCATCTTTTTAGGGACTCTGTGTTTCCTGGACTTGTGTGTCTATTTTCTTTGCCAAGTTAGGGAAGCTTTTCACCATTACTTCTTCAAATACATTTTCAATCCTCTGCTGTTTCTCTTCTCCTTCCAGGACCTCTGTAATGAGAGTGTTGGTAGGCTTTAAGTTGTCCCAGAGGTCCCTTAAACTATCATCCTTTTAAAAAATTCTTTTTTCTCTTTGCTGTTCTGATTGGGTGTTTTCCACTGCCTTGTCTTCCAGATTGCTGTTAGATCCTCTGCTTCATCTAGTCTACTGTTGATTCCTTCTAGTGCAGTCTTCTTTTGGGTTATTGTATTGTTCATTTGTGAGTGATTCTTTTTTGTGTTCTCTATGTCCTTTTTTTTTTTTTTTACCATTCCTCTCTGTAAAAGTTCTCACTAAATTGATCTATTCTCCCCTAAGTTTGTTGAGCACCCTTATAACCAGTGTTTTAAACTCTGTATTTGATAGAGTGCTTGCCTCCATTTCATTTAGTTCCTTTTCTGGAGTTTGCTCTTGTCCGTTCTTTTGGGACATGTGTGTTTCTGTGTATTAGGTAGATCTGCTACATCTCCAGTCTTGGCAAGGTAGGTGTCCTGGGGGCCCAGTGGTGCCGTCTCCATGATCACCTGAACCATGTGCTCCAGACGTGTCCTGTGTGCAAGTCGTGTCTGTTGCCCTCTTGTAGTTGAGCCTCGATTGCTCTTTGCATGCCGGTAGGTAGAGTAGACCCTCAAACTGACTAGCTGTGAAGATAGGCCATGACTGTAGCAGGGACTGGCCTCCTGGACCAGGAGTGCCTGCCCTGGCAGGGTTTTGGCACCTGCCAAGATCACCCTTTGGATATGCCATTTTTTAAACTAATCAGGTGGTGCTTTGTTGCAGTCTGAAGCGGGCCACCTGGCGTGTTAGTTCTGGGGCCTCATCTAGCGCACGATGAGGTCAGCCTCAGCCTTTGCCCAGCCCAGGGTCACCTCGTAGGAGCTACAGGGCAATCCGCAGTTGGTAGCTGCCTGTGCTGGGCCTGGGGTCACATAGGAAAGGCCAGGCTGTGACCCAAGACTAGCTTGCCACCAGTGTGGACCTGGGGCTGCTTAGCAAAAGGTACAGGATATGCCAGGCTAACCACGGCATGCCTGAGGCCTGCGAACCTTGGAGAAGTTTTAAGAAAGTTTGTGGCATAGGTCAAGGCTGGCTACCTGTAGGCATAGCCACTGAAATAGGCAAGGGCGGTGCACGAGTTGGATCCCAATGTCTCAGGGAGTCATCAGGGTGAAGTTGAAAGCATCCACCAGGTTAATGAAGATTCAGATTTGGTGCCTACCTGCTGGCTGTGTGTGTGGAGGGCTGAACATGCAGTGGTCTTCATCCTAAAGCCACACAATACAGTTTCTCCCCATATGTCTCTTGTGCCTTTCGAGCTGTTATCCCTCTGCTGGAGCTTGGCCTGAGTGTTTGCGAGTCTGGGTGTGCCATTTAATAGGACGTCTGACTCCCTAGCAGCCCTCTGTCTCACCCAGATAGAATCCCTGCTGATTTTCACTGCTACCTGTCAGAGGGGCTCCTCTTCCTGGCACTGGAGCCCTGGGCTGGGGACCCCAGTGTGAGGCTGAGATCCCAGGGAGGACCCCTGCAGCTGAGATATCCTTCCTGATTCTCAGCTGCCACGTGTGGGTGTGGGGCAGACCCTTTTTGCGTCACCGCTTCTCTTACCAGTCTCAGCGTGGCTTCTTCTTTACGTCCTTATTTATAGGAGCTTTGTTTAGCGAGTTCTGCTGGTTCTCCAGGTTTATTGTTCTATACTTTCACTGTAATTTTGATGTGGTCGTGGGAGGCGGTGAGTACATCATTTCTCACAATAAATGAAACTTGACCTGTCTAACAGAAGACAAGAAAGAGGAGGACACAAAAAAGCATGATAGATAGGAAGCTCAAAATAAGGAGTTAGGAAGAGGCAATATATTATGAATAAGTCGTTACCAATGGAAAGGAAGGCATTGAGACTGGGCTTTTGAAAATCCAGTTATATGTGATTTGCAAGTGTTGTCATCTATTGCCCCATGGCAAACGACTCCAACACTTAATGATTAAAGACAAAAATCATTGATCATTTCTCACAGTCTTGTGGTTGGTGAGCTGGGCAGTTCTGCTGATGTTGCCTGGGATCACTCATGTGGCCGCTGTCAGCTAATGGCTCCGCTGGGGCTGGAGAGTCCAGCATGTCTTCAAAACTGCATGGCAGGTGGTGATGGCTGGTGGCTGGGGCCCTGTGTTCTCTTCCATGTGACCTCTCATCCTGCAGGAGGTTAGGCAGGCTTCTTCAAAGCATGTTGGGCAGAGGGTTCCAAGAGAATAAAAGAAGGAGCTGCAAAGCCTCTGAAGACCTAATATCAGAAGCACATGTCCCTTCTGCCACATTCTATTAGGCAGTCAC
This sequence comes from Micronycteris hirsuta, assembly GCA_004026765.1. Lineage (NCBI taxonomy): Eukaryota > Metazoa > Chordata > Mammalia > Chiroptera > Phyllostomidae > Micronycteris > Micronycteris hirsuta. Next base: position 4,261 of record PVJI01001894.1, read on the forward strand.
GATTCTTGCTCATGTCAGCTGGTGTGAGAGGGACTGCAGGTGTATTTGGGATCAGATAAGAATATAGTCAAAGATATTCTAATGACTGCGCATAGCGTCAGATGGGTATGAGATTTATTGGGATGGTCACTTAGTAAGTTATACCAGTACAATGTCTAGTCACTAGGGCGTACACCTGAAACTAATCTAATATTGTGTGTCAACTGTAGTTGAAAAATAAAAAATGATCTTTAAAAAACTGAACTCAGGCCTGGCTGGTGTGGCTCAGTGGATTGAGCACCAGCCTATGAACTGAAAGTTCACAGGTTCAATCCCCAGTCAGGGCACATGCCTGGGTTGCTGGCCAGGTCCCCAGTTAGGATTGTGCAAGAGGCAACCAATTAATGTATCTCTTGTACATTGATGTTTCTCTCCTTCTCTTTCTCCCTCCCTTTCCCTCTTTCTAAAAATAAATAAATAACATAAAAAAACCCCCAAAGACCCTGAACTTAAGACTGCCTCAGATTCAGTTTTCTCCTCTGTAAAAAAAAAAAAAAGAAAGAAAGAAAAGAAAAAGGATACTGAAAGGATAATAATAGTACTCTTAATTTATCAGATTACTTAGAGAGTTATTGTGATGAACAAATTAGATAATTCACACACACACGAAAGAAAGATGTTGAGCTGGTGACACATGTAGTTTGGGTTCAGTGACAAATGTTTATGTGGCTTTCAGTCACTTCTTTATATAGTCATGTGATTGTAAAAATGGTGTTGGGGATACTGCCGTCACCCACCGGGCCAACCTACCAGACACTGGGCCTTGAAAGGGCAAGACCAAATGTTATATCCTACAATGAACTTGTTCTATGGCACTTGGAAATTATGCCTATGAGTGGAGAGAAAACAGGGTGTGAGATGTACGGAGCCAGAAGCTAGTCCGTGGAACATTCTTTCCATCCTCAGAGGTACAAAGTAAGGAGAGGACTTAGCTCTCTCTGGAGCTTGTTTGATGCCAATATCCTCTCCTGGGAGGAACGTCAGATATAAAAAATAGAGCAATACCTTCCAAATACAAAGGCAAAGTGGTCTCAAACCTAGAATTCTACACCCAGACAGATTATTGATTACATGTGAGGGCAACTTTTCTTTTTCTTTTTGAGTGGGAACCACACAAAATAGAATTTAGCAGGATCCCTGCATCTGTGAGACACAAAACTATAATGGTATCAAAGGTCAAGCCCACGTGTGTGAAGTCCCATGTTTTATGAATCTCACCTGGAAATAATAGAAAACAACTTTTGATCAAACATGCTAAAGGAAAGACTGCATTACCTTTGTATTCTCTCAATGGAAAATATAAAATGTTACAAAATAATTAAGAAGAAGTTCTGGTGGCCTTCCAATGTGTCAACTAGGCTACTAGGCTCAATTTCTCAGAATTCCCTTATTTATGTCCATTTAGGGTGACCCCAGGAGAGGTTTTGGAGGGAGATGGGAGGGCAGGAGAGAGGCAGCAGCCATTCAGGAGCTCACACGTGGTATGGCTGTCCTGCTGGCTCATGGGCCTTGGTGTGGGGCAGCAGCAGGGCCTGAAGCTGCTCCACCTCCCCCAGAAGGACAGCAGCTCCTTTAGCTTCTCCAACTCCTGAGCCAGGTGTGCGTGCTTAGCTTCGTGAGGGAGAGCACCTGCTTCTGCAGGACACCCACACCATCTGGGTGGAGATATTCCAGTCTGTTCCTGTGGGTCTCAGCTCACGCTCTTGGGTTTTGGGTGGTCCTTGCTCTCCCCCATTCTATATCCATCTTCCTTTCCACCTGGACTGCCCCGTTGACTTCAAGATCTGCTGCAAATGCAAATGCAAACGCAGCAGCCTTATAAAGCATGTTTAATCAGCTTCTGCGACGTGTGAGGGCAAAGCCCTGTAACAAATCCATAGATGATGATAGATAGATAGACAGATAGATAGATAGATAAAAGATACATAGGTAGATGGATAGATGACACGTGGATGGATAGACAGATAGAAACTTTTCTTTCTAGTGGGATGTTCCTTGTAGTGGGATGTGCTTCTGATCGAACCTCAGCTAATACAGAAGCCATCAGAAATACAACTAAATTTGCCCAGACTGCTGTGGCTCAGTGGACTGAGTGCCAGCCTGCGAACCAAAGGGTTACCTGTTCAATTCCCAGTCAGGGCACATGCCTATGTTGCAGGCCAGGTCCCCAGTAGGGGGTGTGTGAGAGGCAACTACACTTTGATGTTTCCCTCTCTTTCTCCCTCCTTTCCCCTCTCTCTAAAAATAAAGAAATAAAATCTTTAAAAATAAAAAAAGTTAAAAAAGTTATAAAAGTGTACATGAGAAAAAAATTAAACAAATAAATTTTAATAGTAGAAAAATATATCAGGCATATAGTTTTTAAAAAGGAATTGCAATATTAACATGTGAAAAAATGAAAGAAAAATGCATTAAAAAGAACAAGGATGCTATTTCATATTGATAGACTATATAGTTCACCAAGAAGGTATAATAAGTATAAACACTTATGCATCTACTAATATCACTTTGACAGAAGTATAAGAAGAAAACAAATCTGCACTAAAAGTGGGAGATTTTTAACACATCTTTCAGAAGAGCAGATAAATAGAAAATAAGGATGTGGGTGGTTTGATAATAATTAAGTAGCTTCATATAAAACATGAATTAAAATATTTTACCCAATTATTGGAAAGAACATATTTTCTTTAAGCACAGATGACACTTCCCCCCAAATAAAACTTTTTTAGGCCACGAGAGAAATCAGTAAAACTAAAGAAACAGAAATCAGGAAGTTCCGGCCAAGATGGAAGCTTAGGTAGAAACCCTTCACTTCCTCACACAACCAAAAGGAGGATAACGACCAATCTAAAAACAATAAACAACCATAAGTGCCTGAAAATCAAACTGCATGGAACTCCAACAACCAAGGAATTAAGGAAACAGTCAACCAGACTGACCAGACTGGTAGGATCGAGTTGGGGTAGAGGGGTGGATGGAGAGAACCTCCAGCAAGGAGGCAGACCTCGTGGGTGGGGCTGGCTCAATGGGAAACTGAGACTCAGAGCTGACTGTGGACCACGTTGGGGGTTGCCACGGTGGGAGAAACTCCCCATCTCATGTGAGAGTTTTTTGGAAAGTGGGCTAGAGCCCAGCAAGGGAGCTGCATTGTTCCCTCTCTGGCCCCTCCCCACAGACAGGACTCAGCCAAGAGGGTTGCCCTGCCCTGGTAAATACCTAAGGCCCTGCCCCCTTACAACTTAGGTGTGCTGAGACAAAGAAATAGGGCCCAAATGAAAGAACAGAGCAAAACTTCAGAAAGAGAACTAAGCAAGAGGAGGAGACTGCCAACCTATCTGATGGAGAGTTCAAAACCCTGGTAATCAAGTTACTTACAGAACTGATTGAGCTCAGTTGCAAAATGAAAGAACAAATGAAGGCTACCCAAAGTGAAATAAAGCAAAATATTCAGGGGACCAACAGTGAAGGGATGGAAACCAGGACTCAAATCAATGATTTGGACCCTGGCTGGTGTGGCTCAGTGGATTGAGCATGGGCCTGGGAACCAAGGGGTCACTGGTTCGATTCCCAGTCAGGGCACATGCCTGGGTTGCGGGCCAGGTCCCTAGCTGGGCACATGTGAGAGGCAATCACACACATTGATGTTTCTCTCCTCTCTTTATCCTTCCCTTCTCTGTCTAAAAATAAATAAATATAATATTTTTAAAAAATCAATGATTTGGAACAAAAGGAAGAAATAAACATCCAACTGGAACAGAATGAAGAAACAAGAATTAAAAAAAATGAAGAGAGGCTTAGGAACCTCTGGGAAAACTTTAAATGTTCCAATATCCGAATTATAGGGGTGCCAGAAGAAGAAGAACAAGAGCAAGAAATGGAAAACTTATTTGAAAACATAATTAAGGAAAACTTCCCCAATCTGGTGAAGGAAATAGACTTCCAAGAAGTCCAGGAAGCCCACGGAGTCCCAAAGAAGTTGGACCCAAAGAGGAACACACCAAGGCATATCATCGTTAAGTTACCCAAGATTAAAGATAAAGAGAGAATCCTAAAAGCAGCAAGAGGAAAGGAGAGAGTTACCTACAAAGGAGTTCCCATAAGACTATCAGCTGATTTCTTAAAAGAAAACTTACAGGCAAGAAGGGGCTGGAAAGGAATATTCAAAGTCATGAAAGGTAAGGACCTCCATCCAAGAATACTCATTCCAGCAAAGCTGTCATTTAGAATGGAAGGGCAGATAAAGTGCTTCTCAGATAAGGTCAAGTTAAAGGAGTTCATCATCACCAAGCCCTTATTATATGAAATGTTAAAGGGACTTATCTAAGAAATTGAAGAAGATCAAAAACTATGAACAGTAAAATGATAAACTCACAACTATCAACAACAGAACCTACCAAAAAACAAAACAAAACAAAACAAAAAACCCAACAACAAAAACATATACTAAGCAAACAAGTAGAACAGGGAGAGAATCAGAAAAATGGAGACCACATGGAGGGTTATCAGTGGGAAGGGGAAGGGAAAGAATGGGGGGGAGGTACAGGGAAGAAGAAGAAGCATAATTGGTAGGCATAAAATAGATGGGGAGAGGTTAAGAATGGTATAGGAAACAGAGAATTCAAAGAACTTACATGTACAACCCATGAATATGAACTAAGGTGGGGGGAGAATGCTGGAGGGTTGGGGGGTGCAGGGTGGAGGTGGGATAAGGGGCGGAGTTGGGAAAACTGTAACAGTATAATCAATAAAATATACTTAAAAAAAGAAATCATACCATAACACCTTCACAAATCACGTACAACAAAATTAGGCTGAAAAAAATATATAGCCAGATAAAACAACAGCACCAAGCACCACAAAACTGCCTACTTGAGAAATTTAAAATACACTTATGAAAACTCTTGAGTTAAAGAGGAAATTCAAACTGGGATTACAGACTTTTTTATTGTGGTGAAATATACCTAACAAAATTTTAATCATTTTTCATTACAGAGTTCAGGGGTGCTAAGTACATACTGTTATGCAACCGTGACCATCCCCACCAGTTTTCCATCATCTCGGACTGAAACCCAAACTCTTTAAAAGAATGAAAACTTTATATAGTAAAATTTGTGAGATTTATCTAAAACAACATGCAGAGGATCTATAGCCTTCAATGAATGTACTCAAAAGCAATAAAGGTTAAAAAAGTTAAGTTCTCAACTCAAGAAACTGGAAGAAAGAAAAAATTAAATAAATAAACCCAAAGAGAATAGAAATTAAAAATTAGTAAAAATAAAAGTCAGAAGTTAATGAACTGGACCAAAAATATAAAATGCAAAGTAATCAAAACTACAAGGAAATTTTGAGAAATCCACAAAGATAGACTTTTTTAATGTTGTTCTATTAGTTGTCCCAATTTTTCCCCTTCGCCCCCAGCAATCCCTCTCTCAGTTCATGTCCATGGGCCGTGCGTGTAAGTTCTTCGGCCTCTCCATTTCCTGTCCTGTCCTTAGCATCCCCCTGTCTGTTCTGTACCTCCAGTTTGCACTTTTAATCCCTACATCTTTTCCCTATTCTCCCCTTCCTCCTCCCAACTGAGAACCCTCCAAATGATCTCCATTATCTTTGATTCGGTTTCTGTTCTGCTTGTTTGCTGAGTTTGTTTTTTAGATTCAGTTGTTGATAGGCATGAATTTATTGCCATTTTAATGTTTGTAGTTTTTGATCTTCTTTTTCTTAAATAAGTCCCTTTAACATTTCATGTAATAAGGTCTGGGTGATGATGAACTCCTTTAACTTGATTTTATTGGGGAGGCACCTTATCTGCCCTTACATTCTAAATGACAGCTTTGCTGGATAGAGTTTTCTTGGTGGTAGTTCCTCGCTTTTCATGACTTTGAATATTTCTTGCCAGTCCCTTCTAGCTTGAAAAGTTTCTTTTGAGAAATCAACTGACAGTCTTATTGGGACCTCCTTTGTAGGTAGCTCTCTGCTTTTCTCTTGCTGCTTTGAAGATTCTCTCTTTATGTTTAACCTTTGGTATTTTAATTATGAGGTTTCTTGGTGTGCTCCTCTTTGGGTCCATCTTGTTAGGGACTCCCTGTGCTTCCTATGTCTTTCACCAAATTAGGGAAGTTTTCTTTTATTAATTTTTTGAATAAGTTTTCAATTTCTTGCTCTTTCTCTTTTCCTTCCAGCACCCCTACAATTCAGATGTTGGTATGTTTGAAGATGTCCCATAGGCTCCTTAGCTGATCGTAATTTTTTGGATCCTTCTTTCTTTTTGCTGTTCTGATTGAATTTTTTTCTTTCTTATGTTCCAAATCATTGATTTAATTCTTGGCTTCATCCCCTCCACTGTTAACTCCTGGTAAATATTTCTTTATTTCACTTAGAGTAAACTTCATTTCTTCCTGGGCCTTTTTAATGCTGTTGAAGTACCCAATGAATTCCTTGAGCATCTTAATAACCAGCGTTTTCAACTCTGCTTATCTCCATTGGGTTTAGTTCTTTTTCTGGAGTTTTGATCTGTTCTTTCATTTGGGCCATATTTCTTTGTCTCCTCATTTCGGCAGCCTCCCTCTGTCTGTTTCTGTGTGTTAGATAGAGCCGCTTTGACTCTCTGCCTTAGTAGTGTGGCCTATTACAGAAAAGCGCCCTGGTAGTTGGATGGGGCAGAGCCTTAGGTAATCACCGGGGCAGGGCAACCCGAGTCACTGCTCTGTGGCTGTGTGAGGGGGAGGGCTCAGAGAGGGGTCAGTGCAGCTGCCTGGCCTCTGGAATTTTGTCGGGGAGAAACTCGTCTCCCAGCACTCACCCTGGTGCCAGTCACTTCACTTTCTCCCTGTATGTCATTGGTGCCCTTCCAGCTGTGGCCCTGGTGCTGAATCCCAGAGCAAAGTAAGTCTGCATTAAGTCCTAAGTCCATCGTGGGCCTTTTAAGAGGAGACTCCTGAGAATCCCAGTTTCTTCCGCTGCCCCAACCCTCAGTGATTTTCATAGCTAGAAGTTATGGAGACTTATCTTCTTGGTGCTGGAACCCTGGGCTGGGTGGTTGGTGTGGCGCTGGGATCCCTCACTCCCAAGGTATCCCTCCCAATTTTTACCCACCACGTGTGGGTGTGGGACCACCAATCCACACCTCTGCACCTCCCCACGCCTCTCTGCGCGTCTCCACATCTCCACCCTTCCTACCTGGCAGGATGAGTGTGGCTTCTTTAAATCCTTGGTTGTCAGACGTCCATACAGCCCCATTTTCTGACAGTTCTGGGTGATATTTGTTTTGTAGTCTAGCTGTAATTTTTGCTGTGGTTGTGCGAGGAGATGAGCCATGTTTACCTACACCTCCATCTTGACCGGAAGCCCCCACAATTATAGATTTTAACACACTTTTCTCGGAAACTAACAGAGCAAGCAGACCCAAAAAATGTGGTGAGAAAATAGAAGATAGAAACAATAAAATTAACAAACTTATCGAATGAATGTATAATTATGAACCCAACCATCAATAATAAACATTCTTTTCACACATATATTAACATATATAAAAATCAACTACACATTATTCCTTAGAACAAATTTTAATAATCATCAAATAACCAACATCATACCGTCCATATTCTCTGACAGTGATATTAGTATCAGAAACAAAGCAAAAGTGACAGGAGAAAAACACACACATTTGGAAACTGAAAAGCACATGTCAAAGTAATTCGTGAGCCAAAGAAGAAATCTCATGCAAATAAAATATTTAAAACTAAATGACAATGCAAACACTACGTACTAAAACTTGAGGGATGCTATAAAGTGGGACTTAGGAGGACATTAATAGCATAAAGGCATATTTTAAAATGAAGAAAGCGTAACAATGAATGAATTAAGAAATGAACTCAGTGACAAGGGTGTTGGTCTGAGTCCAGGGAACCTGTACCAGACATTCTGTAGTGCTACTCGGAGAAAATTACTATGTTGTTACCAGCAGGATTCTGGGCAGCCTCGGAAAGGATTCCCTGCTCCAGTGGGGCACCAAAGCAGCAAAAAGCCTTTGTGAGAGGCACAGTGGGGGCTGCGTCATGCCTGCCGACCTTCTGGACTTCACCAGAGCAAGTGCCACCACCAGGCTGGCCACAGGCTAGCGCTCCATAACAGTCACGACGGAGCAAAGATCGCACTTGATCTACAATGGATGCCCTGCTCTGGGAACTCCCAATAAGAGTCGCACTTGCCAGCTCTGCACTGAGACTGCTTGGTCCTCCCTTTCTGAATCGAACCGGATGGACGCTCCCTGAGCCGGGGTGGTGTTAGTGACATCGCTGTATATTTCCACACAGATCCACGCAGGTTCAGAAGTGCATGCAAAAAAATTGCCTGGAAAGACACGTGCCATCCTGGTCACTGCGGGGGAGGGCTGTGAGATCGCGGCTGCTGATCAGGTGGTGTTTCAGTTTATCAATATTTAATTCCTTTAGGGCAGGAAGTGTTCCTGTGTTACTCATGGTTGAATAAAAAATCTTTTAGAAAGAGACTGGGAGGGATATGAAATGTTAACTATGCTTTCCGTTGGATGGGCGTATTATAAATAATAAGTTATTTTTCTATACGCTTCTGTATTTTCCAGTGTTCCATGACAGCACTGCCAAAGCACACTCTGTGGTGATGGGAATGTTCTACCCCGCTGTCCAATGCACAGCCGCCGCCAGCAACGTGTGGCTACTGAGCACTTGAAATGTGGCTGCTGTAATTGAGGAACTACATTTTTAATTTAGTTTTTTTAAAAAATATATTTTATTGATTATGCTATTACAGTTGTCCCATTTTTTTCTCCCCTTTATTCTCCTCCGTATTGTACCCCCCATCCTTCCCCCACCTTAGTTCATGTCCATGGGTCATGCATATAAGTTCTTTAGCTTCTCCATTTCCTATACTATTCCTAACCTCCCCCTGTCTGTTTTGTACCTGCCATTTACGCTTCTTATTCCCTGTACCTTTTCCCTCATTCTCCCCTCCCCCTCCCCTCTGGTAACCCTCCATGTGATCTCTGTTTATGTGAATCTGTTCTTATTCTAGTTGTTTGCTTAGTTCCTTTTGTTTTTATTTTTTTAGGTTCAATTGTTGATACTTGTGTTTGTTATCATTTTCTGTTCGCACTTCTGATCTTCTTCAATTTCTTAGATAAGTCCCTTTAACATTTCACATAATGGGCTTGGTGATGACGAACTCCTTGAACTTGATCTTATCTGGGAAGCACTTTATCTGCCCTTCCATTCTAAATGATAGCTTTGCTGGATAGAATAATCTTGGATGTAAGTCCTTGCCTTTCATGATTTCAAATACTTCTTTCCAGCCCCTTCTTGCCTGTCAATTTTCTTTTGAGAAATCAGCTGAGAGTCTTATGGGAACTCCTTTGTAGGTAACTCTCTCCTTTCCTCTTGCTGCTTTTAGGATTCTCTCTCTATCTTTAATCTTGGGTAACTTAACGATGATATGCCTTGGTGTGTTCCTCTTTGGGTCCAACTTCTTTGGGACTCCGTGGGCTTCCTGGACTTCTTGGAAGTCTATTTCCTTCACCAGATTGGGGAAGTTTTCCTTCATTATGTTTTCAAATAAGTTTTCCATTTCTTGCTCTTGTTCTTCTCCTTCCGGTACCCCTATAATTCGGATATTGGAACATTTAAAGTTTTCCCAGAGGTCCCTAAGCCTCTCTTCATTTTTTTTAATTCTTGTTTCTTCATTCTGTTCCAGTTGAATGTTTATTTCTTCCTTCTGCTCCACATTGTTGGTTTGAGTCCTGGTTTCCTTCTCATCACTGTTGATTCCCTGTGCATTTTCCTTTATTTCACTTTTCACAGCCTTCACTTTTTTCTCTATTTTGCAACCATACTCAACCATTTCTGTGAGCACCCTGATTACCAGTGTTCTGAACTCTGCATCTGATAGGTTGGCTATTTCTTCATCGCTTAGTTGTATTTTTTTCTGGACCTTCGAACTCTTCTTTCATTTGGGCCATTATTTTTGTCTGGGAGCACCTGTTATGTAGTAAGGGGTGGAGACTTACGTGTTTGCCAGGGTAGGGCAACCCACGTCACTGCATTGTGGCACTGTGTGTGGGGGAGGGGTTCAAGAGGGAACATTGGCGCTTGTTTGGCTCTCAGCCAGCTTTCAGTCACTTCCCTCACTACCCACAAGCAATTGGGCCCTTCTGGTGCTTATCCCCAGGTGGGTGGGTTTGTGTGCATTCTAGGACCCTGTGGGTCTCGCCAACGAACTCTCCTGTGAGGCTGGAAGTTTCTCCTGCTGCCGCAACCCCACAGGTGTTTTCAGTCAGAGGTTTTGAGGCTTTATTTCCCTGCACTGGAACCCTGGGTTGTGCTGTCTGTCTTGCTCCCCAGTTGTTCCTCTCTGTTTTTCTTCACGAAGATGTGGAAACGCCCGCTCTGCCAGTCACTACCTCGTCCGCCAGCTGCCATCTTGCTGCAAGTCCTCTCAACCCCGCTGCCCGTCTCCACCCCTCTTATCAGTCTGGTGAATGTTTCTTCTTTAACTCCTTGGATGTTGGACATCCATAAAGTTTGATTTCCTGGCAGTTCTGGTTATTTTTTGTTTTTACATTTGTTGTCGTCCTTCTTTTGGTTGTGTGATGAGGCAAAGTGTATCTACCTGAGCCTCTATCTTGGCCAGAAGTCCACATTTCATTTAATTTTAATTAATTAAAATTTAAATGTATGCCCTGGCTGGTGTAGCTCAGTGGATTAAGCGCGGGCTTGGAACCAAAGGGTCTCGGTTCGATTCCCAGTCAGGGCACATGCCTGGGTTGCAGGCCAGGTCTCCAGTGAGGACCATGTGAGAGGCAACCATACATTGCTGTTTCTCTCCCTCTCTTTCTCCCTCCCTTCCCCTTTCTCTAAAAATAAATAAATAAAATCTTAAAAAAAAAGAAATAGTTTTAAAAAAAATTTAAATGTAAAAATTCACTCGTGGCTAGGGGCTACTGTATAAGATAGTAAAGTTTTATAGTAAGTACATGCTTGGTTTTTTGCCTTATTTCCAAGGGTTACTTTTGCAGTTTTAAAGAATGAGATATAGATTTTCCATCAAGTTGGTGGCGTAAGGAAACACAGTACTTGTAACCTCCCACAACCATATCAAAATTACAAATAACCATCATTTAGATCCACCTAAAATTTAGATGACCTGGAGTCCTATAATTAAGGATATAAAGGAGAAGCCACATGGAGGCTGGGAGGAAGGATGGAGACGCAGAGTAGGCTGGTCTCACACCCGCAAGTGGCAACTGAAAGTCAGGATGGAGATCTCAGCTGTGGAGGACCCCCTGAGGAGCCCCGGGTCCCAGTTTCACCCCAGATCCCCCAACCCAGGGTTCCAGTGCCAGGAAGAGAAATATCCCTAACTTATGTCTGTAAAAACCAGTGGAGATGCTGAGCGCTCCCCCCATAGAGCCAGCAGGTGGGTGCCATATCTGAGTCTCGATCAGCCTGGCTCACACTGCCATGCCTGGTGGTTCCCTGAGAGCCAACCCACCTAATTCTTTGACCCCACCCAAGACCTTTCAGTGACTTTTCCATAACAACAGCCTGTCTTGGCTCATGCTGCCAACTTTCCTCAAATCTCTGAAACAAGCAGGATCTGGCCTCTGTGTGCTGTGGGTCTCTTTGCAGGTGGCCCCAGCCCCTGGTATGAGCAGTAGGAGCCTTGTTTTGCAGTTTGGCCTCTACCAGGCACCTCCAAGCTCAGTGCAAGTAGCGGCCATCTGCATATCACTTTGTAGTTCATGCCTGGTGGCCTATGGCAAGACACAGGTGGCAGATCACCTTGGCTTGCACCTCCCAGGAGACTCCAGAGCCAGTGCACCCAATGAACAGCTTCAGACCACACTGAAACACCACCCAACCACCTCCATGAGCAACACACTCAAGGGGTGAACTTGGCAGGTACCTGAGCCCTGCTGAAGTGAGTCCTGCTCTCTGGGGTTGGCACCTGCACAGCAGATCCTCTATGGTGGCCACGGCCAGTCCTCACAGCTGATTGGCCTGGGGTAAACTCCTCCCGCTGATGTGCCAACAGCAATCAAGTGCGTACAGCTCACACAGGGGGCAGGGTTCACCAGACGTGCTTAGTGTGGGTAATAGGGGAGGCTGTGCCATTAGACCCTACAGAACACCTACTACATATGGTCACTCAACCAAGACCAGGAGACATAGCAGCTCTGCCTAACACATAGAAAACGTAGAAACACAGGGAGGCAGCCAAAATGAGGAGACAAAGAAACATGTCCTAAATGAAAGAACAGAACAAAATTCCAGAAGATAACTAACAAAATGAAGACAATCTACCAGATGCAGAATTTAAAACACTGGTTACAGTAAATAACAACAACAAAAAACCCAGACTCACGGATACAGAGAACAGACTGGTGGCTGCCAGAGGAGAGTGGACTTGGGGGTCTGGGTGGAAAAGATGAAGGGATTGAGAAGTACAGAATGGTAGTTACAAAATAGGCATGGGGATGTAAAGTGTAGCATAGGAAATATAGTCAATAATATGTAGTAACTACGTATGGTGCCAGGTGAGTACTGAAAATATCAGGGGAACACTTTATAAAGTATATGATTATCTAGCCACTGTGCTGTACACCTAAAAATAATATAAAATAACATTACCTATAAACTGTAATTGAAAAAAATTTAAAAATAATAAAAAATAAATAAAATAAAATCACCAGAAGGAAAAAAAACCCAAGACACTGGTCATAAGGATGCTTAATGAACTTAGAGGAAGAGTAGAGGAATTTAGAACTTCAACAAAGAGATAGGAAACATAAAAAAGAACTAGTCAGAACTCTGGCCAGTGTGGCTCAGTGGATTGAGCTCTGGCCTGCAAACCGAAGGGTCCCAAGTTCGATTGCCAGTCAGGGCACGTGCTTGAGTTTCAGGCCAGGTTCCCAGTAGGGGGCACTCTAGAAGCAACCACACATTGATGTTTCTCTCCTTCTCTTTCTCCCTCCCTGCTCCTCTCTCTAAAAATAAATAAATAAAACCTTTTTTTAAAAAAGAGTTTTTGGACAAGAAAAAGCTAAAGGAGTTCATCACCACCAAACCAATATTACAAGAAATGTTAAAGGGCCTTCTTTAAGAAGAAGAAAAAATAAAAGATAAAAGTATGCATAATAAAATGGCAAAAAATACATCTCTATCAGCAATTACTTTAAATGCAATTGAATACTCCAATCAAAAGACATATGATGGCTGAATGGATAACAAAACAAGACCCTCACATGTGCTGTGCATTAGAGGTTCACTTCAGATCAGAAGACACACACAGACTAAAAGGAAAGGGATGGGAAAAGACATTTCTTTAAAATGGAAACAAGCAAACAAACAAAAGGAACGTCGAGGGCAGCAATACTTATACCGGACGAAACAGACTTTAAAACAAAGGCAGTAAAAAGAGACAAAGAAGGACCCAGCAATTCCACTTCTGGATACTTATCCAAAGAAATCCTAAACACTAACTCAAAAAGACATATCCAGCCATATGTTTATTACAGCATTATTTACAATAGCCAAGCTACAGAAGCAACCAAAGTGTCCATCAGTAGATTAACGGATAAAGAAGAAGTGGTGCCGGTATAGAACAGAATAAGATTCGGCCATAAAAAAGAATGGAATCTTGCCACCTGCAGCAACGTGGATGGACCTAGAGGGTATTGTGCTGAGTGAAATAAGCCAGAAAGAGAAAGACAAATGTCATACGATTTCACATACATGTGGACTCTAGAAAAAACAAAGTAAATGAACAAGCAGAACAGAAACAGACGCATACGGAGGACAGTTTTGATGGTTGCCAGATGGGAGGTGGGCTGGGGGGCTGGGTGAAGAGAGGGAGGGATTAGGAAGTACAAATGGGCAGTTACAGAGCAGTCACGGGATGGATAGCACAGCGTAAGGAATAGTCGATAATGTTGTAAAAACTACGTATTGGGTAAGATCGCTACAATTGGCCTGATCACTTTGTAAGGTATATAAATGTCTAATCATGGGGTTGTGCACCTGAAACTAATATATTATTGCGCATCAACTGTAATTTAGAAATTCAAAAACTTTAAAAACAGAGGTATAACAAATCCAGCCAAGTGCACGGCCCTAAGTATAGACCTTGACGAACCTTTGTGTATATTGCACCCCCACAGGGCCACCCCCGAGACTGAGGGAGGGTCACTTTCCAGCACCGCGGAAGGCTCCTCAGAGCACCCTGTCAATCCTAGCCAGTACCTTCCAGAAATATTCTGATTTCGTTCACCAGAAATTAGCGTGGCCTGTACTTGGACCTCACGTAAATGAAACCGTGCCTTACGTAGTCTTCTGTGTCTGCGTCTCCCACTGGGCCCCACGCCATTCATCTCACTGCTCATCGTGTGGCATTCCACGATAGGGATGCACCACGGGTGGTTCCCCCCACTCTACCTTCGGAGGGTGTTTGAATCATTTCCAGTGGGGGGCCATCACAAACAAAGCCTCTGTGCTGGTGCCCCCCGAAATGTAAGCACTGGTGTCTATTGGGTATAAGCCCAAGAGTAAAATCGCTAAATCACAAGCAACTTTAATCTTAATACCTTTCATTTTGGTATACTGTCAAAGATGTTTCCAAGTGGTTACACTCATTTGTCTTTAATCATGCATAGCATTTATAATCAGACAGAAAATATTATTCTGAGAAATAAGAAAGACAGCAGAGAAAGCTTTCTTCTAGACAAATTCCATAATCAGTAAATGTAACAACATGTGAAAGATACTATCCCCTGCCCAGATTGACAGAGGTATGGGGCGGAGGCTTGGCTGGGTGGCTCGGAGCCCTGGAGCTGGGGTCAGACAACCAAGTACAAACCTCAACCCTGCAGATCACCAGGTGTGCGACCATAGCAAGTTACCAGCCCTCTCTGCTTTTTGGTTTCTTTGCCTGTAAATTGGGATAATAACATTATCACCTCACAGGATTATTATAAAGATTAACAAGATAATGTTTATAAATTCCATAAAGCATGCCTGGAATATGGTAAGAGTTTAATAAATGTTGGCTACTATAGATATTATCAATATTTATACATCTATATGATGACCATTACCAATTTTAGCCAGTCTAAATTTTTATTTTACTTTTTTAAATAAAAATGTATCTTATTAAGTTTTATTAAACAAAAGCCACTTTTATTAAAAAGCATTAATAATTAATTCTCCATTCCCATCCTTTCCCCATTTCAACGCCGATCAATTCTTATGCAGTTCCTCTGTTCCTACATCTGTGGCTGTTTTCCTCTCAAATGGCTGGATGCCTCAAACGGCTTTAGACTCAATTTAAGGACCAGTGCGCTAGAATGTTGCTAAGAGAAAATGCATTTAATTCATCAAAACCAAATTGACTCCTAATACACAAGGGGACATGTTTAAACAGTTGATAAAAATATATATATATAAACACTTTTATTTTCCTTATTCCATGTGGACTTAAAGTGTATTATTAAACTTACATTCACGTGTCCAGGCAAAGCACACACAGTTAGCACAATCCAAATTACCGAAAGTCCTTATTCAACCAAAAGATGATACAAAGTCTTTCCAATGAATTTAACCCCACCAAGTTGGTTCTATTGTCTGCCCATCATGGCGTGTTTGAATGGCTTTTTTTTTTTTAATCCACATCAAGTCTCGTTAGGAGCACTGGCCATATTTTACACTAAATGCAAGACACGTTATCATTTAATCTCTTTTATATGCCAGTCACAGCGGACCTTTCATTTTCAATAGAATGTTATTCTCTACTGAGTCCTAAGGCAAAATCTCGTCATGGAACCCGTGTGCATGGGTGGCTGCATTGCAAGTGCAATCCACTAATTGACACACTACAGCTGATGTGGCCCCGCTGGCTCCGCCCCCAATTTTCCAGCAGAATTGCTCTTGTCAATATCTTTACGTGGGAGACTCACAAGGCAAAGGTATTTGTTCAGTCTGGCTTGGCAACTGATGGTCTGTACACGGGGCCTCTCCTGGATCCCTGTACCCGGGCCTGGCTTTTTCAGCTGAGAACCCACCTCACCCCCGAAAAGGAGAGGCCCCCCCCCCGCCCTGCCGCCCCCCGAGTTCTCTTGCTCTGTGCTCATGCTGTCATGGCTCTTTCTCTGCAGATGGGGCCGCCAGTCGTGCAGACAGCAGGTCTCCCTTTTTCTGTGGCCGGCCTCATAACTGAGGCTCCGATGTTAAATCTGAGGTGAGGCAGTCCTAGGAAGATGCCGCTCCTCCCCTTTACCTGCCAAAATGCATGGCCCTGAGATCCAGGAGGAAAAATCGAGAGCAGCATCACCACCAGGGAGTAACAGTCCAGACATTCACAGACTCAGAAAACCTTTAGAGATAGTAGCTTTAGTTTCAGTTGTTATTCGGACATCATGGGTGGAGAGCTGCCCTCCAGACGCCAGATTAGGAAGCAGAGGATCCCACTCAGCAGCTTCTTCCTCCAAGAAGCTGCACCTCCCTTTGTCCTTTTATATTAATGTACTTTCTCAAATGATCTTTGATGTTTCTCATTCCTGCTGATGTTTTAAGAAACACCAGAGCCCTGGCTGGTGTAGCTCAGTGGATTGAGCGCGGGCTGGGAACCAAAAGGTCCCGGTTCGATTCCCAGTCAGGGCACATGCCTGGGTTGCAAGCCAGGTCCCCAGGGTGGGGCCACGTGAGAGGCAACCATACACTGCTGTTTCTCTCCCTCTCTTTCTCCCTCCCTTCCCCTCTCTCTAAAAATAAATAAATAAAATCTTAAAAAAAAAGAAAAGAAAAGAAACACTGGAGTAGGGGACACTCCATTCAAGCCACCTTTTGGCAGACAGGTTTCCAAGGACTCAAGGCCACATCCCAGGCAGGGCATCTGGTTTCTGTAGCTCAGAGAATTACTGCTCCTGATAAATGGCTATGAGTTCCAAGGTCACTGTTGTCATGTTGCATTCTCGGACTATTTTCCAGGGGCCTCCCCACACCCCCACCAAACTCACACCCACACTCCTCAATCCATTAGACTCTACTCCCATGTGGCGTCCAAGTCAGTTTTCTGGCAAAACACACTGGGGAGAGCTAAGCCAGTACGGCACCTGAAGCACTAGATGCTATAAACAAACAAACAAATAAATAAATGTCAGTGGATGGAAATCTTTGGAGCCCTGGAGTGAGAGATAGAGGTGAGGTTTCACTTCCAAACCTCTGCAGATTCTCACAAGGCACGTGCCAGTGGCTGAGTTGGGCCAGGGTTACTTGAGGGGTGGGACACACTCTGAACTGCTCAAGGATTGGTTCCTCAAGGGGAGGGAGTGACAGTGAGCTCCCATCCCTGGGTAAGTGCAACCATGGAATGGGGACATTGTAGAAAAAGAATTAAACCTCGAATGTGTAGTTGGATTACCAAATCTTCAGGGTCCCCTTCCACCCTGGGATTTTATGAGATTCTCGAGGAAGAGAAGAGGGAGAGGCAGAAGGGAAAGGAGACCAGCGAGGAGAGAGGGGAAGGAAATGAAAGAACAAAATGTAAAAGGAGATGAGAAGAAGGCCGAGGCTGGGGACCATCCTGTGCCTGTGCAAATGTTCGGACAGAAATGGGAGGATCCCCAGAAGGCGGGTACCCCAACGGGCAGTCCGTGGGGTGCCATGGCACCCTTTTGCCCCCAGCACACACCCATGCCTGTCCTGTGGGTACAGCCTTGGGCCTCGCCTTGCTCGGGGAGCATGAGGTCTGCTGAACAATGTGTGTGCATCCTGAAGAAGCTTGGCCCCGGACAAAGTAGCGTCAGAAGTCTCAGCAACTCCGCCCGTTCCTGTGGGGGATCTCAGCGTCCTGGGGGAGGGAAGATCTCCAGGAGAGTCTCCAATCCTTCAGACAGTGGGGACAGGATGGATCCCTTCTTCCCCGTTCCCCCCATTCCCAT
This sequence comes from Micronycteris hirsuta, assembly GCA_004026765.1. Taxonomy (NCBI): domain Eukaryota; kingdom Metazoa; phylum Chordata; class Mammalia; order Chiroptera; family Phyllostomidae; genus Micronycteris; species Micronycteris hirsuta. Next base: position 22,262 of record PVJI01001894.1, read on the forward strand.
GACCAGAGGGCTGGGTTGGGCCAAAAAAGCACTTTAGGGACCCAGCCAGGCTTGTGCCCAAAGCAATCACGTGGGTGGGTTTTTAAACCCATCACAGGAATTGGGCCAGTTCCTGCGGCCTGCTCAAAGGCAGCATTTTCAGGTGGAAAAAAGAAGTTCTTTTCCAAAAAGCCTGTATTTCTGAGCTGTGTCCCTGACAGCGGGCTGGCTGTGGGGGCAGGGCTCCAGCTGTGGCTTCAGAAGAGAGAGCTTTGCAGCCCTGGGAAGCGTCATAGTCACCATCTCTGCCCGGAGACAGGCTTGGGTAGCAGGGTGGCGCCTGGGCCTGGGCCTGGTCGCCCGCCTGGCCTCGTCCGATTGGGAAGACCTAGCACCCAAGAGAGCAGAGACGTCACCTTCCTCGGCTCTCTTCATTCATCTCTATTCCTTCCCGCTTCCGTCTCCCTCCCTGGCGACACTCCCTGTCCGGAAGACTCAGCCGAAACACACAGCCAGCCCGTCGACAGCACTTCAGGCTGATGCGGGTGCAGAGCGCAGCACCCACTGTGGGTCCATCCGGCTGCCTCTCCTGTTCCCCGCCCAAGGAGCCCCATTTCTGAGATTATTAAATCCGTGTGCGTTCAACCTGATCAGGCTGCCTGGCGCCGTGACAGCTGTCCCTGCGCCACTCACTGGGCACCTAACAGTCCCCCCCACCCCCATGCCCACGCCCACGCCCCTGCACAGACACTAGGCTCCTGGGTTTAAAGGCACCAAGGCGTTCTGTGGAATTGGCCTTGCCAAGCTGCCCCTGTTCTGCCCCCCATCCTTCGCCTGCTCTGCGATTTGTTATCTGTGACTTCTTTGGTGCAGGCCAGAGCGGTGCCGCCAGTGAACCTCTCCGCTGGCTGCTCAGAGAACGAAGAGGCTGATGTTGGGACACAGGGACTGGGCAGGACACACACACACCCATCGCAGAAACGGGGCCAATCCGAGGAGAACTGCGCACCCCCCCGCCCCGGAGTTCCTCGCGTCCAGGCTGCAGAGGCCCACTCCGCTTGCTACCAGCCTCCCCCTCCGCCCCGGAGCTGGTGGCGCAGGAAGCAGGCGCGGGGTGTCCACGGGGGGCAGGAATCACTGGACAGTCTAGCGAACGCGAGACCTCACAAAGGGTCCCAACGGGAGGGGCCTCGGGGCTCCTTCCTCCCCCAGGCTTCCTCCTCCTCGCCCGGACAAAGAGGCACCACGCCCAGTTCAGATCGACTGTTTTATTGACTATGTACAGACAGACACACCTTTAGAAAAGGGCGCGGCCCCGGGGGGTGGGGGGCGGGGGGGACGACCCCACCCCGGGCTGCACTTGTGCTGCGTTTCGAGGACCGGACGATCCAGACGCCGGAAAACTCCCCACCCCACACCCCCAGGGTTTGCCTTCCCGAAAAACGGACCCCAGCCGGAGCCGCTGCGCCCAGTCCACCCTCCTCGGCCCTCCCGGCCCCCCTCCCCGCCCCCTGCCTGCCCGCCCCCCGCCCCTACACTACAAGGTCACACTGTACAGGACACGGACTTTTCTCCTACAGGGCACGCGCGTCTAGGACTACACGCCAGGCGAAGACTATTGTCGCGGGAGGAGGGGCGGGGCGGGGCAGCGGGAGGAGGACAGGGGGCTCTCCGCGACCCGGGCCCCGCTGCAGGGCGCACGGCTTCCCGAGGGACCCGGCGGCGGATACCGCAGCTGCTTCCTGCGGCCCCCGAGCTTCCCCCGCTGAGGCCTGAGCCCCGCGCGGCAGGGGGAGCGAAGCTGTCGGGCGCACCGGTCTCCCGAAACCCCAACCCACCCACGACGAAATCGGCTCGGGGTCGCACCTGCGCCCTCGCTGGAGAAAGGGTGCGGTTCTGAGGCGCTTTAAGTGAGGTCGAGAAAGCAGGAAAATAAACCCAAAAAACCCGGACCCTCGCCCCCCCCGAGACACACACAGACACACACGCACCATTTTCCCGGAGGTTGTTGGGAAAAGAGTGTTAGCACCAGGCTCGGAGTGTTGCTGTCCTTGAAAACGAGGAGAATGTGAAAATCCGAATGGGGAGCGGAAAGGCGCCCCGGGCGCGCGGCGGGGCTCCAGCTGGTCAGAAGCGCAGTGGCACCGGGGTGGGAGGTGGGGGGCGGGGGAGCATGAGTTTGGGTCCCGTTAGCAAGGGGGCTTTAAACCTAAACACTAGGGAGTTGTCTCCAAACCCTGGCTTCTAGGACATGCACCCCGGAAAGCACGGGGTTGAGGCGGAACCTCACCGCGCTCCACTCTAGGGACGTCCGTTGGGGGCCCGGGGCCGAGCCCCAACCCGCAGTGCTACCGCCCGAGTCTCCCCCCATTTCCCTGGCGACGGGGCTCCCGGTTGGGCGGGCTGCGGGGCGGATGTCGACGATAGTAACTGCGTGGGAATGGAGAGGCGTGGATTTCGCCTCACGGGCAGCGGTGGTGTCTTACACCGGGAGAGAGGGGCAGGGAACTGTGCTTGCTGGAGGGGATTCCGTCCACGGGACAATAACAATCGTGGGTGTAGCGAGGTGGGGGGCTGGGGAAATAGTTCCACTCCCCACTGTAAGTCCCCAGGAGTCACGGTTGGGGGTGGGGTCGGTGAGAGGGCTGAGTAACTGGAGGGGGGTGTGAATCCTGCCAGGCCCAGATTTCTGCTCCCAGGCATCCCAAGGTGGGGGATGAGACTGGGCGGGCCGGGGGGGGGGTGGCGGCGGGGGGCGGGGTTAGCCAGCCGTCTGCCTGTAGTTGCCGTTAATCTCCTGGGTGATGCTGACCGCCTCCGCCCCCAGGGGCAGCCGATCGCTGTACTCGGAGCCCGCCTCGAACTCCTCCTGGTTGGCCTTGGACTGGGACTCCGCCAGAGAGCAGGCGGCGAGGCTCTCCTCCCTCTGCAAGTCCCCACAGGGGTCCCCCTGCTCTGCGTCTCCGTCGGGGCCCTCCCCGGGGGCCTCCTCGGGCTCCTCACCACCAGCGTCGCCGCCCGCGGGGTAGCTTTTCTCGGACTCCAAGTAGGAGGCGCGCGGGTCGAAGTCGGCGGCGATGCGCTTCTCCATGGGGTCGGGGGCCTGCGGGCGCAGGATCAGCCGGTAGGGCTTCCCCGGGTGCTTGGCCAGCAGGTGGCAGCAGGCGGCGCCCAGCAGGGGCACGGTGGCCAGCACCAGGAGGAACACGCTCACCGCCACGATGACCAGCAGGGACGGCAGCTCCTTCTTGGTGGCGAACACCACCTGCACGTGGCAGACCTCGCCCGCCTGCGCCAGGCACACGGAGTAGTTGGTGCCAGGCCGCAGGCCACGGAACCAGTAGGCGTTGACGCCCTCTTCCACGCGCGACCACTGAACGGCCGCGCCGCCCCCCGCCGGGCACAGGTAGAGACGCCGCAGGGGCCGCCGCCCGGGCGACCCGACTCCCCCGGCCCCGCCAGGCGCCGGGCCCCAGCGCGCCGCCAGCGGCGTCAGCTGCACCCGCGCCTCGCGCTCCGACACGTCCAGCGCGATGACGCCCAGCTCGAAGACGTGCGGCTTGAGGTCGGCGCTCTGGTTGAACGCGTGGTTGGACACGTACCGCGAGGGGTCCCCGTGGCCGCAGCGCTGCTGCTCCACGGGGTCTGCGGAGACCTGGTCTTCCGCCGCCTCCGCGTCGCCAGCCTCCAGCTGCCCCGCCTCCATTTCCCCGAGGAGGCTGCCTCGGGCTGGGCCTTGGCCCTTGGTTAGGCCGTCGGACTTGGAGGACAGAACGCTGTTGATCCGGCCTTTGGCTGCGGACTTGCGCTCAGAGGTCGGGCCCTGCGCATCCGGGGCGCCCCCTGCGCCGGGAGCGTGCTTTGGGGGCCCGGCCGCTGCCACCGCCACGCGGACTGACGTGGAGTTGGCGCCCAGCTCGTTGCGGGCGCGGCACGTGTAGACGCCTGCCTCCTTGGCACTCAGGAGGGGCACCAACAAGGAGCCGTTCGCTAGCGCCAGGAAGCGCGGGGTGGCTGGGGGCGCGGGCCAAGCTGGTGCTGGAGACGGGGTCGGGGCCTCCGTCTGCGTCGGCCCGTCCCCATCTCCTTCCCCATCTCCGTCCTCGTCCCCATCTTCCATCCCGTCCCTGTCGTCCTCCCCGCTCAGGACTGGCGGCTCTAAGACTACGATGCCGCCCGGGATCTGGAGCTGCCACTGCAGGCGGGGCGTGGGGTGTCCTTCGGCGAGGCAGTGTAGCACGAGCGCCGCGCCGGCGCGCAGGGGGCTGCCCGGAGCCGGAAGGGGCGGCTCTGCACTCAGACTCACACTGGGTGGCTCACAGGACATGGCGGGCAGGCGGTGCACCGGCACCCCTTGCAGCGCGGTGGGTGTGGCGCAGGCAATGGAGTCGATCTCCGGCAGCGAGACCCGTGTGCTCTCGGCCCAGGCCTGCAGCCACAGGAGGCTGCACCCGCAATGGAAGGGGTTGTGATAAAGCTGCAGATGTGACAGTGCGCTAAGCGCGTCGAAGGTGCCGGGAGCCAGTGTCCGCAGCCTGTTGTTGTTAATGCGCAGGGAGCGCAAGTCCGGCAGCGCGCCGAGTGCGTCGCGGGGAAGCGACCCCAAGCGGTTGTGGTTCATTTTGAGCAGCTGCAGCGCGCTCAGGTTACGCAGGTCGCTCCAGGGGAAGCTGGATATGAGGTTGTGGCTCAGGTCGAGGTTCTTGAGCTGGCTCAGCACTGCCAGCGCGCCGCGCTCCACGGTTCGAACCTCGTTGTGCGCCAGCCACAGCGAGGTGACCTGCGTGACATCGGCGAAGGCCCCGCGCCGCAGCACGGTGATCTTGTTGGCGGACAGACTGAGCGTGGTCACGTTCGCTGGCAGGCCTTCCGGCACCTCGCGAAGCTCCTTGTACGCGCAGTCGGCGAACTGGTGTGCGTACTTGTCCACGCAGGCGCACGGCTCTGGGCACGCTCCCGCCACTCCCAGCAGCGCCCAGGCCAGCCACACTACTCGCAAGGGCACCATTGCGGATCCTGCGGGGGAAAGCAGGGAAAGACCGGAGGCGAGTCACCGAGTCCCCCTTCCTTGCCCTCCCAAGCTCTGCCTCCGAAAGCCAGTCTGGAGTAGGCCCCAGGGCTCCAGTCACCTCCGCTGCGCCCAGGGGCCTCTCTGGGGCACGGGCGCAGCACAGTAAAGTCTCCGGAATCAACGCATGCTCCCTCCCGGAGCCCGGCCTTCCTTTCCCAGAGGCCCGCTACCTTTTTCCCGCCCATCTACCCCTCTCACCCGGGCGCTGGCCCCCTGCACAAGCTGGGCCGGCAGATCGCCCTTCTGCCTTGGGCTCGGCACTGACCCGTCTGTCTTTCTAAGCCTTTGTTGAGTCCCATGAAAGGGACACACAGAAAGGGCGTTTTTGTCTGTGACCGGTGTCCTCCCTCAAACTCTTTGTCCCGCGCACAGCACTGGCACCCACGCCCACGCGGGAGAACAACAGCACAAACACGCGCTCAGGCGCCGCCCTTGAACGGCCCGTTTCTGCGGGGGTGCCGAGGTTCACACCGCATTTTGTGGACACACAGACATCGAGGCGCCCAGACACAGACACGATGCACCCCGGAGACCCCATTGTTCTCTCCGTCGACCCCGGCGTTGGTACCGCGTTCCCACCACCCAGCGTGCCAAGCGCTTTCCCGTTCATTGTGGGAACTGACAGACACAAGGACACAAGTCCTCGCTCCAAACGACCCACACACGGGGACACACGCCCGCACTGGCACACGTGTACATAGCCCTCCCCGGAGACTAACACCCCAGCGGGTGAGCAACGCGGAGAATTGGCAGCAGGTGGCAAAAGCCGTGGGACCCGCAGCGGCCCCAACCTGCGCCGCCGGCAGCTCCCTCCGGGAGACAACCGGGGCTGCTCAGTCGGCCTGCCGCCTGAGGAAGGAGGTCCTCCTCCTTGCACGGACCAGGAGCGTGGAAGGAAGGTCACTAAAGCCCCCTCCCCGCACCGCAGAGCCCAGGCGGCTCCCAAGGTGGCAGACGGCTCCCTAGATGGGTCACGGGGGCTGCCTCTAGCTACGGGATTAGGAGAAGGTTCAAGAGTTGCCCCTTTTCTGAAGCTCTCCAGTGCTCCAGGGACCCCTCTCCCAGCCACACAAACGCACTTACTCACAGGCTCCAGGCAGGTTAGGCAGAGCCCCTCCCGCACGCCCGGTTTGGAAACCCTTGTTCCCCACTCCGCCTTTGCTCTCTGGGAAGACCTCCACCCCGTCTCTCCCCAATCTCACGGGGCCCAGCGCCCTAGAAGGGGTCTATCCGCACCTGGATCGAGGTTGTGGGGCGGTCCGGAGGCTTACCCGCAGCTCTTTGGCCTCCCGGTGCGCTGCCTCGGGCGTCAACCCCTTCTCCAGACTTCCTGTCTCCGGGCCAGGACGCCAGCCCAAGGGCGCATCTGTTGCTGCGACTGCGGGAAGACGGGGGGAAAGGATGGGCACGTCTGGGGTCCCCCTTGGCCCCGAGGTCCCACTTCAGTTTTTCCTTCTGTGTCTGTCCCCCCACCTCTCCTTGGCTGCAGATAGACGAGCGTCTGCGCGCGCTCCCGGCTCGGCATGGACGCGCACAGCCTCTCCCATCTCCCGCAGCGTCTGCATTTGTTCACGCCACAGAGGTTCTACCCCTCGCCGAGACTCGTTTCGGCCCCCGCGCCCACGGCTCTCGGCTGGGCTCTTGCCAGTTCGCTGCACCCCATAACCCATGTCCCCCCACATGTACACACCTGCAGACGTTGCCGCTATTCTTCAGCACACCGCCCGCCTCCCCCGACACATTCAATCCCGTTAGCACAGACCCCCGCCCCCTCTACACGGTCGACCTTCGCACGTTCGAATTATCCATCATCACGCAACAGCGTCGATGTGTGGAGCCCTCACGACCGTCCACGCGCGTTTTCAAAGGCACACCTTCACCCAGGACGCTCAGCACCCTCCGCCTCCCGGGCGCGCACACCTCCCCCCGCACTCACCCTTCGAGCGTCCGCCAGGCCCTGCGCTGCGCTGCTCATTGAGTGAGAGCTGCCTTTACGCCCCGCAACACGTGAGACAAAACATCCTCGAGGAATGTGGGGGAAGGCAAGGCGCACGAAAAAAGGGGGATCGGGTTTTGGGTGACAACTCTTTCTGCAAATGCATGTACAGGAGCAGACAGACCTCGAGTGGGACGGGCTGAGCGGCGCGCAGTCGGGCTGGGGAGGACCCCTTCCTTCCCGCACCCCCACCCCCTCCTCCCCCGCCAGTTCCCTCCTCCCACAGCCGCGTTCACCACGATGCATAATTTATAGTGTTAGCGGAGTACCTCGCCCTCCCTACCGTTTTTGCCTGAATCTGGGCAGACACCTGCCCAGGTCTCTCGCCGGCCCCCCGCCCCCCACCTGCCCAATCCGAAGACGAGAACTCAGGGCCCTGCAAGGCGTGCGGGGAAGTGACGCCCCCTCCCCAGCCCGCCGCCGACCCCGCCTAGCCTTTTAAGCCCGACTTTCCGTCTGGTCTTTTGTGGTTCAACTAGCGGTGAAGCCCACGGCCCCAGTTGCTGGCTTGTGCGCACCTCCAGGAGGAGCCGGGTGGGGCGCGTGGGTGTCAGACTCGGCTGCCGGTCAGCCCGCCTGAGCGCACCCAACGCCTCGCCCTCGGTCCTGGACAGCTCCAGGCCGACGGGGCATCGGGGCCGCAGCGGACAACGCCGCCCAAGGGATGGTTATAAAATGTCTGCACCTCTTGAGCCGCGTGGGCTGGGAACTTAAGGCTCCGGCACCCCTCTCCCGTTCCCATCTTCATGGCCTCGGGAGCAAACACGCGGCCAGCCTTACACGCGGGGCCCCCGGTGTGCGCCGCCCCCACCCCGCAGCGTTCACACAGCAGCCGACCTCCACACACCCCGGCTCTCTCTGTTCCGACTCTCGCTCCCTGTCTCCGGCGAAACCCCGGCATTTCTTTTAGCGACAAGGAGGCAGCGGCGCACCGGGATGTTAGTTAGGCGTTTGGCTAAAACCCGATTCCTGGCCGCCGGCACCGCCCGCAGCCTGGAGCCCGAGTCCGGAAACGGGCGCAGGACCCCGGACGCACGCCAAGCCCTCGCGGTCCCCGGCCCTTTGGGGGAGCGCTAGGACCCCCGGCCCTCAGCCCGGGTCGTGGGGAGCCTCTGGCGGTGGGTCGATGGCACGGGTTAGGGCCCCCTGAGAAGCTCAATCTCGGAATTTAAATGTGGAGCACTTTAATGAGCTAGGAAGGTGGGGCGGGCGACGGGAGAGAAGTGCTGCCTCTGAAGACACCCCCCGGCCCTGGTTCCGAGGATCCTTTGTAAATTAAATGCGGACAGACGGGCGCGAGCGAGCCCCGCGTCCCTCCCTCTCTCCACCTGCTGCCGCCGCCACGGGAGGCCCAGCGGGCCGGGGCCGGCGCATCTCTCTCGGCGGAGAATTCAGACGCCAGAACTTCGTCCCGCCTGCTCCTGCGCCCCCCCGCAGCGGACCCAGAGGAAAGCAGCGGAGGGGCGAGAGCACCTCGACCCTGCGGCGGGACGGGGGACGGCCCCCCAGTTCGGAAGTGAGTCCCTGCCGTTCGGGCCGGGCTGGGTCAGGGCGTGGCGCGGCCCGCGGCCCCGGCAGAGCCTCTTTGTCTGCGGTTAGGGGGTCCCCCCGGCGGCGTTGTCCACGTCCTGGGAAACTCGAGGAGGCGGTTCAGAAAGCCTGGGCCCGGGAAGAGAGGTCTGGGGGGGCGGGGCCCCGGCATCGAAGATGGAGAGCGGGGTCCGGACGGCGGGGTCCGGACGGCGGGGTCCGGAGCCTTCCCCGCGCGGGGCGGGGCGCCTAGCGCGGAGGCAGGGGTTGGGGTTTCGGCGCGGCGGCGCGCGGCTGTGGACCGCTCACCCCGTTTCCACCCCCCTTCTCCCCAGGAGGCGGCCGGAGAGGCGAGCGGGCAGGGGGCAACTTGGGAAGGCTCCGAGGCTGGGAAGTGGCCGTCAGCGTGGTCTCGCTCACTCCCCGCGGAGTGTTTCCCTGGAACGCAGGGACCCGTCCAGCCAGCGTCCCGGGCACCCCTGGGACTCGCCGGCGGATCGAGAACCCTGTCCCTTGCTTTCCCGCCGGGGCTGCGGCAACCGGGGCCACGCGGCAGGGAAACACGGCTCCTCCAGGCGGCGGGACCGCGGCCCGGGACGCCGTGGCCACCCAGCGAGGGCGCGGGCTCCCGCGGGGCCCGGCGGTTCCCGCCCACTCTCCGCGAGCGCTTTTGTTCCCGGGAGTGCCCCGGGGGAAAGACAGCCCTTACCCCAGCCTTCGGCCCTGGAGGCCCCGGGGCCCGCCCCGGCAGCCTAACGCCCGAGCCGCCCCCGAGCAAGGTCCGCGGGGACCGGGGGAGGAACGAGACCCCGGGTCCAGCCTCCGAGCGCGGCGGGAACGGGCCCTGCGCCGCCGGGCGCGCACGAGCAGCTAATGACGAGACTGCTCACCGCGGCGCAGTCCCCGGCGCGCCGGGGAAACGGGAGCCGAGACACCACCCCCGCCGCCGCCCACGTCTTTGATCGTTAAAGACACAGGCCCCGAGCACGGGGGTGGGAGTCGGGGCGCGCGGAGCACGGAGACGGGGGTCACGGGGCCGCGGGGGCGGCGGGGCGCGGGGAGGGCGGCGACGGGAGTCTGTAGAAACCGGGCTTTGTGACCACGATGGGGTTGGGACCTCGACAGGCCCAGAGCGGGGGGCTCCGGGCAGCTTTTCTTTGGGGGGGGGCGACCTCTAAAGCAGACGCTGCGGAGCCCGACGGCCTCCAGGGCGGGGCGCGTGGAAACCCGGGGAGGTGCCCGGGGTCCCGCCCGCGCCTGCTCACGCCCGCCCCCTGCTGGACGCCGCCCGCAGGGCGCCGAGGCCCGGGGCCACCGAGGGGAAGGGGCGCGGGGAGGATGCAGCTGGAGCCCTGCAGCGCCCCCCACACCCACACCCGCGCTGCAGCCTCCGTGGGGCAGGGCTCTGAAGTGGGGGACCCTTAACCAAGGCACCACAGCATTCCTTCCCGTGGCCACCCGGCCTAAGCGCCCAGGAATCTGCCGTCTCCTTACCGGCCTCACCCAGGGACAGCCCTCCGCTGCGACCCTACTGTGTGTCCAGCGCCTGGAGCGCAATAGGCGACGCCGTCTGAATGCTAGATGCAGGAATAGGCCCCGGCACGAACCAGTGAGCCTACTCTTCCCGGGACGGGGCTTTCCTGTGCACCTTGCCCAGACTCCCCTTCGGTCAGGCCCTTTCTCTTGGAGCCCTGTGCGAACCTGGGAAGATGGTCCTCAAGTCCGTGACTTTGTCAGGGACCTATCAAGTGTCCGAGATCTGAAAAAAGAAGTCTTTGGGGCTCTGAGTGAGGCAGAGTGAGCTGCAGGTGGAAGGAGCGGGTGTTTGAGTAAGGTTCAGTCGCCGCCGCTGCACTCCGAGGTGTGCACGCCGTGTGCTCAACGTGGCGCGTGGGTGATGAGCGGATGTGGGAGGGCCTCGGGAAGAAGGAGAGCCAGGGCCCAGGAGGGTATCCAATATACCCAGCGTGGGAGCTGCTCGGGAGACCCTCCCCACAGCCGCCCTACAACCGGAATCTCCCCAACGCTTAGTGCTTCCCACTTTTAGCTGCTGCAGTTCTGCCCCCTGGTGCCCCCAACACGCATTCACACAGTGTTCCCAACGTTTTCAAAAGCTGCTTTCCTTCTCTAACTTCCACAGAAAGCCCACTCCGCTGGGAAACCCATTCCTCTGTTTATACCCCGCCCCTCTTCCATCTCTCCTTTCCCTGATACACACTCTTCCGTGGTTAGGACTCAAGAGAGTAATATCAGCCTTCACCATGTACTAGCTGTGTGACCTTGGCCAAGTTACTTAACCTCTCTGTGCCCTAGAGAAAAGGGTTGTATAGGAATAACAATTTTATTGGGTTGCTTCTAGTACCAAGGGAATAAATGAATCAATGCATGCAAAGCTCCTAGTACCAAGCACCTAGATGGCGCTTAGAAATGAGCTATTATTTTTTCAGCAACAGCTGGCCTTAGCCGTCGTTATGGCCGTGCAGAGCTTGGTTCAGGTACGGTGAGAGGTTCTGCTGTACTTGCCCCCACATGCTTTTGTCTTGCCTCCTGCACAGGGGAAGGACCTTGGCCCTGCCCTCCAATGTTTCTCTGCACACCCCTCCCCCCACACACCCCACGGCACAGGCAGCAATCAGAACTACCGTCCGCATTTGTGAAGATCTCTAGTCTGAGACACTTCCCAGATTCCGTCCCTGTGGCTTTCCCCAGCGTGCCAGTTTCCACAGAGAGGCTTACAGCTACAGCTTTGGTGGGAGGTTTTTAATTAAAACCACAATCTGTGTAAGTGTTTATGGGGCTCTGTGATTTTAATTATTTTCTAGGGAAAAACAACAACAAAAAACCCCTCGCATTTACATTTGGGGAGACTGTAGGATTCAGAGGAAAGGAGCAGCAACCTGTGGCAGTTTGCGGGAGGCAACTGGGAGGAGGGACCTGAATGGCTCCAATGCCGCTTGACATTATTCATATCCTGCGACCCAGTCCGTGAGCTTTATCCTTGTGCTTTCGTGAAATCAGCGTACCTGCTGGCAAGGCCCTTTGTTGCCGTCCCAGTTAACGACAGCTCTTTCCATGGCATCTCAGGTGACTGTCTTGGTCTGTGCTTGTCCACTAGAGATGGGGACCCCCTGCTTGCAATAGGCAGCACCCCTGCCCCCGAGGGGCAGCATGCGTAGGGGTCTCCCCAGTGCAGACCAGACCGGCTCCCCCCAGACCCAGACGGGAGCCCCTCCATGGCAGGGGAAGCAGGGAAGGGAGGGCAGGGAATCACGTCGGATGCTTCAACTGCACATATCGAAATTCCCTTCTCAAAGTGTTTTAATGATTACATATCATCTCACAAGCGGGAAGCAGGGCTGGCTTCTGGGCTGATGGACTGAATGCCACCAGCAGGCCCCGTTCCTCTCTGTCTCTTTCCTCTGCCACCCTCAACAGGGTTGCAGCCTGAGACTTGTATTTCTTGGGGGGCTCACTGGGGGGCTCAGACGCAGCTGGGGTCACGTGCTTATTGGTAACGGACTAGTGGATAGAGAGACTAGATTCCTTCCAGAAGCCACAGCCTCTCCTTAGGTCTTCTCAACATATGCTGGCTTAGGACTCCCCATCTCTGAGCCAATCACTGGCAGAGTGGATGGAATTAATTGGCTTAGAGTCATGATTATCTATAGAAGCGTTGGAAAATTGCATGATCAAAGTAATCTAATATTGTGTCAAAATGAATTGAAATGAGACTGGCCATAATTACAGTGAACCATATTAGACAACCCCTTATCTGAAAATTAGACCAGTCTGTGTCCCCAGTGTGGGACTGGGATCAGGGCTCAGTGTATAGTAGGATTGGGGCTCAGTGTGTGAGCAGGATCGGGGCTCAGTGTGTGAGCAGGGTCAGGGTTCAGTGTGTGAACAGGGTCGGGTCAGTGTGTGAGCAGGACCGGGGCTCAGTGTATGAGCAGAGTTCAGTGTGAGCAGGATCAGAGAGTTCTCTCGGATAGGCAGACATACACACTAGAGGACTGTCTGCTTTCACAGAATTCTTGAAAGGATAAAAATGTGTTCTTGGAAACGTCTTTGCTGGGATCCAAAGCTATTTTCAGAGCCGGGCACGCTTTCATTTCCAGTTAGGTATTTATGAACAGCAGACGTTTATGAATTCAAAGATGACCCTCCATGACTTCACACCCTGCACATGGCACTGGATCCCAGGGCCGGAAAGAGAACCCCTTCCTCCTCGAGGTGGAACCGGAAGGAAGAGCTCTGCCCTGGTCTTACGGTGTGTGGGGAGGCCCCCGAGGCTGCCAGCTGTGCAGACGCGGTGTGACCTTCAGCACTCCTTCCAAGTCTCCACCCTTGCAAAGGAAGGAGGACGTGTGGGCTCTGGGGCCCTGGCCCTTCGGTGCTTCGGGAGAAGCCGGTTTGAGGATGAGCCAGGTTTCTAGGGGACCCTGGCCGGGGCTTCCCGCAGAAGGGCGTCTTCAGAAAGCCTGAGCACCGTTGCTGGCCGCACTCCTCCTGCCCCTGGGCAGTTGCTCCGTGTTCCACCCCATCACACTCTGCACCTGCGTCATCTCTTGAGGTCATCAGCACACGGGGCCCAGGGGTGAACCCTCTCCCTAAAACGGCTGCTCTGTGGGCTGGGGGGGGGTCCTCCCGCTATGAAATGCTTCCTGAAGGTCCTTCATGTGGCAGGGTCGGGGTGTGTAAGGGGTGAGGTCATTCGAGACAAAATCTGGTCACTGAATAGGTGTGGGGACCCAGGCGCTCCCTGGCTGGTGGGGGCATGTAGAAGGGGGCATGGCTCCTCTCGCAGTTCTGGCCACTGCTTTCTGCCCTGTGGCCTTCAGTTCTCCCTTTCCTGGCGCCGTCAGAGGCCATGGAGCGGGGCCACCATAAACACATATTCTGGGACTCCTTCATGGCAGGGTACCAGTTCCGGAAGTCTCTGTCTGGCTTGTCCCAGGGAGCTCAGTACAGAAATCACACCTCAGAGTTTGTCCACATTTAGGCAAGAAAATTGTTTCCGGGAATGCACAGCAGGCAGATACTGGCCAGGGGCTGCTCTGGGGACAGAGACTTCCAGGCACTTCCCTCTCCGCGCCTGCAGGCAGTCAGCTCCAGGAGCCGGAGGGCAGGAAGAAAGTTGCAGGCGGGAGCTGTCAGGAGAAACACGGACGTCAGGGACCGGCACGCAGAAACCGGCCTCTTCTGTCACTCATTCCACAGACAGCATTGATCATTGAGTCTCCCCGTGGTGCCAGGGCTGCACAAGTGCAGCTGCGAACCAGGCAGAGGGCGTCTCTGTCCTCAGAGAGCTCCCAGGCTCCCGCACCTCCCAGCGTGGCCAGGTCTCCTGTGTGTGAACCTCAGAGCTTCGGGAAGGTTGGCTTCCCCAGGACAGGCTCCCTCTGCCCCATTGGGTCACGAGGACCACAGCTGCCAAGACAGACTGCACCCACCTTAATGGGCAGGGAGCTGTCCAGAGTCTCAGAGTGTCAGATCTTGGGGCCTGGAGGTCCTCTGTCCTCCCTCCTGCACTTTGTCGGAGGGAAGACCGAGGCCAAGAAGGAGGCCAGAGAGCAGGTGGGAGTGTGGGACGCCCCCAGCTCGCAGCTTCTCTGGGCCGAGACAGGCCAATCTCAGTGGGCACCACGGATCTTGCTAGTTAGAAGGCCCTTAAAGCTCTCCAATGAGGCCTCTCGATGACTGTTTCTGGATGGGCAGGTGGTCTAGTTCAAGTCTGTAGTAGCCCCCTGGGCCCCCCAAGAGCCTGAGGCTGTGCCTCCGTTGGAGCAGCTCTAGTGATAGCATGCCAGCCCCAGCATGCAGCCCCCGCAGAGGCAGCACCCCCAGCCGGGCAGCCAGTTGCAGAGGTGCCTGCAACTGTGCATCTAGGTAAGGCCAGTCCTAACGGTCACATCTTGGGGACAGCCAGTGCAATTCGGTGTAAGGGACCCTGGAGCAGGAGATTAAGGTCAGAGGGTGGTACTTGCCTCTCTGTGAGACTCTGGAAGTGTCTCTCTCCTTTCGTGGCCTCACATTCTCCTCCTGTGCTGTCGGGCTAAATGTCCCCCCAACCCACCCACCTGCCTCAGCCAGGACAGACCTGTCACATTTTTGCTCCCCAGGCCTGTCCCTGCCAAATCCAAAATAAGGAAGGGTCTTCACGTGGTGGCCACCCAGGAGGAGCATCTCCCAGGCGTAGCTCCCTGCAACATTTCAAGTGCCCAAATAGGTTTTCCAGGGAAGCCGGTGTGGAAGGGCCAGGAAGGGTAAACCTGCGCAGTGCCTGTGACTGCCTCGGCCTCCTCTCCCTGGGCCCTTATCTCCAGGCCCAGCTGGAAACTTGATGTATTTATTCGCTTCTGCCAGGACCTCCTCTGTCCGACCCACATCTCTGCTGGTGCTGAGAGAAAATGACTTTCCCCGCAGACGGCTGTCTGGTAGCCAGGTGGGGGCTGAGGGAGGGAGCGCTATAAATCCTTCCAGCCTGTGGGGCGACCTTCTCTGGGTAGAGGAGACAGTCCGGGGGGCTTAAAGAGATGAGAACAGAGGTACTGGGAGAGGTAGCTGGGGACAGGGTCACCCAGGTCCTACATGCACCAGAACCAGGAGAGAGAGGAGAGGGAGAGAGGAGAAGGAATGGGAAGGAGGTGAAGGGGAAGGGAGGGGCTTCAGCCCAATGCTTCTTCTCTAAGGTGTTGGCTGTATTTACAAAGTT
The DNA here is from genome assembly GCA_004026765.1 of Micronycteris hirsuta. Lineage (NCBI taxonomy): Eukaryota > Metazoa > Chordata > Mammalia > Chiroptera > Phyllostomidae > Micronycteris > Micronycteris hirsuta. The sequence continues at coordinate 37,553 of PVJI01001894.1, forward strand.
TAGTGCTTTATGCATGTTTTCTCATTTAGTCCTCACAATTTGCGAAGTATGCATTACCACCCCCAGTTGGCATGAGACCAGAAAGGCTAAGCAATTTATCCAAGGTCACACAGCTGAGCTGGCATTTGAACCAGGTGCCCTCCAAAGCCTGTATTCTAACTACAGCACGGCACCCTTCCCCACGCCCGAGCAGACACAAGGGACCGTGTGGGCACTTCCTCCTTGGTCGGTTGGATTTACTACAGGATCGGTCCACCATGGTGTCAGCCAGGGGCTTTATGGCTGAAGAACTCCAGGAGAGTCAGCCCTTGGGTAAATTCTGCCCTCTATCTGGGCAACTAATTTTTTTTTTTAAGATTTTATTTATTTATTTTTAGAGAGAAGGGAAGGGAGGGAGAGAGAGATGGAGAGAAACATCAGTGTGAGAGAGAAACATGCCTTTTACATGCCCCTAACCGGGGACCTGGCCCGCAACCCAGGCATGTGCCCTGACCAGGAATTGAACCAGCGACCTTTCTGTTCGCAGGCCACACTGAATCCACTGAGCCACACCAGCCAGGGCAACAAACAGTTGAAGACCATCAAACAAGTGACACTGAATGTCCCACTATGTTCTATTACACTTGTTGGACCGGCTAGCTTTGTGGAAAATATCTGTGCTTAGCTTTCGCAATCTGCTTGGTTATCAAGTTTGGGATATTTATATTGATAGACTGATTTTAGCATAATCCAGGTGCTGGTCTTTAGAGAATCCCTCTGCGCTGAGTTTAGGGAAGTTCCTTGAAGCAAGGATGAAGGAATTTCCCCCTCGCTTGTCAGCAAATGCATTTTGTAAGGGTGCGTAGAGACTCCCAAACTTTGTTTCGTTTTCAGTTTTTGAGGTGTGGAATCAGTTAAAATTCTAGACTCTTCTCTCCATAGAGTTGCCACAGACCTCTCCTTTATTCAAGTCCAAAGGGCCTAGAGCTGACACCTGGGTTCGGACGCAGAAATAACGCTGGCACTGCCCGCCTCCCTCAGCCAGCCCCAGGCTCCACCACCAGGCTCAGGCCAGGGAAGCAAGTCTTCAGAGATCCCCCATGTCCCCTTCCACCTCCTGCCGCCTGACCCCACCTCCTCCCCTGCCGTGAGCTGAGCCCCGTGCAGGGCTTAGCACCCCCAGCACTTCTGACCTGCATTGTAACTGGGGACAGGACCTTCCCCCAAACCATGCCTTCTTGACTGGGGCAATAATTTGCCACAGAGAGTAAAAGCTGGTTCAAGAGGGCCCACTGACAATCTTAGATATCCCAGTGGTTTCTGACCCTCCAGAGGACCAGAACGCGCACGCGCCCAGTGCATCTGCGTGAGAAAGAAGTCAAATGTTCTCTGTTGGTAGCTGACATGATCATGTATGTAGAAAATGCTAAGGAATCTGTAGTGTATCTATGGTATTTAAATTTTATTGCAGGGAGCCATGACTAGGCTAGGTATGGAGGCAATCGTGGGGGCAAAAAGGTTTGAGAAGCAGTCTAAAAGGAAGAAAAATTAAAATTAAGGTATGTTTTCAGTACTGGGACTAGAAGGGTGGGTGGGGAGCTTTTTTGGGGCCTGAATTTTGCATCTTATGAGACCAGCAGCCCAGGCGGGCACAGGAACAAGAGAGAAAAACTGGCTTCCCCAACACAGGGCAGCGCACCTGGCAGCGCGGCTCCGGGCGGCTCCAGTCTAGACCCAGGTACCCCCCCCTCCTGCCATGGGGCCATTCCCACCCCATAGTCCCCTGGAACATGGGGAGGAGGACGGAACCGCACAGGGCTGTGGGGACACTCAATGAGGTTACCTGTGCTAAATGAGAAAACACCCAGTGTCTGGCTCGCCGTGAGTCACCTGCTCACTCGGGAAGGTGTGGGGTGTCCAACCTGAGGCCCAGAGGCCCCCCGCCGCCCAGAATGGCTGAGTGTGGCCCAACTCAAAATTGTAAATTGACTTAAAAACTTTTTTTTTTTTTTGCTTTTCAGCTTTCATCAGTGTTTGTGTATTTAATGTGTGGCCCAAGACAACTCTTCTCTCAGTGTGGCCCACAGACCCCAAAAGGGGCACAGGTGGGCCCCCCCTGCTAGAGGCTGTCACTCCTGGATTTTGCCCCTCCCCTTCAGTGAGCTCAAGCAGAACCCCTGCCGGGGGTCTCTAGAGGGGGATGCTGGTGGAGTGGGGGGGGCACCGCCCTTGGGGTGCCACATTTGGGGGTCTTCCTCAGAAACTCCTGCCCACCTGCCTGAAGTTTCACGGACTTTTCAGTTGCTAAAATGACAAATCCCCGTGGCCCAAACAGTGACTCTAACTCTATTCCTAATTAAATTCCTAACTCCATTCCTCACCTTCATCACCAAATATAGGACCCTAAATTTGACAAAACCCCACACCCTAACTTCAGGCTTCGCCCCAACTCCTAACCCCACCCCATCCCAAGTCTAACCAGGGCCCTCGCCTTTGGTTACCCCCCATCCATCATCCTCATCCTCACCCAAGGGGAGCCCAGAGTTTCCCCAAATCACGACACTCACTCTCCCAGCCACACGTTTTTGTGCCTGAGTGCGCAGCGACTTAGCAGTGGCCTTTGAATGAGACCTTTAAAGAATCCCACTGTGGCGTCATTCTGAGCAAGCATATCCCAGGAACAATGAACGTTTAAAGAAATGTTTATCCGTGCACTATCTACCTAATATCATCTCTCGTGCCGCCGGAAGCCGGCCTGGACGCTGAAGCCGGCGCACCACTAGTTCCCACCGTCCCACGGTGGCACCGCGAGCACCTCCGCCGTCGGGCCCGGTGGGGCCGCTGCGCCCTCTGCTGGCGGAGTCTGGGAGCGCTCTAGCTCAGCTCTGCGTCCCTCTGGGCGGGGTCCGCAGGGCACGCCCTCGGACTTGACGTTCGTTGTCACTAGCTGTGGGGTTCCCTTAACTGTGAGTGAACAAAGGGGAGAGAGGATCTCCTTGCTCTAGGCATAGGGGCGGGCGCCTGGGGCGTGGAGTGGAAGCAAGCTTGAAGTCCGAGGAGGAGACAGGAGCCCGGCAGGGGCTGTGCCTCCTGGGAGATTTGGGGTGTGGGACAAATTCTGAGATACAGTGTTGTCCGACTTGGGACTAGGGTAGAAGTAAGAGTGCGAGGGAGCCGGGCCCGGGCTGGAGGAGGGGAGGGTGCAGGGAGGGAGCACAGCAGGGCTAGGCACCAGGTAGCAGCGAGGTGTTATGCAGGTAGCTTGAGGCTAAAGCAACTTTTAAACGACCTTCCTGGGCCCTTGAGCCTCAGGAGGAGGCGCTGGAGCAGGGCTGGGCTGGGCTGGGCAGGGCTGTCGCAGGAAGTCTGCTTTCTGCTCCAGGTCTGCGTGGCCGAAATCCCCGCTCTGGGTGTGCGGGGGACACTCCAAGGTGGACGCCCCTGCTCTCCTTCCCCGCTCCCTCAGACCCAGGACTCCCACAGTCACCTGGTCTGTGCCAGATCTTGTGCTTCATCCCCCCTGAAGACAAGCCCACATACTTTTTGCTAAGATCTAGTATCTGTTTATTTTTCTGTAAGTTATAAAGCAGTAACACTGTCCTCGTGGTTGTCTGTAAAATAAGATCTTACATTGGTGTGGCTCTTCACATATTAAAGAGCTACTGGGTTGGCGAAAACGTTCATTTGGTTTTTTCTGTAAGGTGGCTCTAGTAGTGCTTAGTTGTCTTTAACTTCACATGGAACAATTTTGCTAGATGGTATTGTGAGAGTTGTCAGATCAGTGTGCTTTTTTTTAAAAAAAAATTTATTTATTTTTAGACAGAGAGGAAAGGAGGAGAAAGAGAGGGAGAGAAACATCAATGTGTGGTTGCCTCTCATGCACCCCCTACTGGGGGCCTGGCCTGCAACCCAGGCATGTGCCATGACTGGGGATCGAACCAGAGACCCCTTGGTTCTCCGGCCTGCGCTCAATCCACTGAGCCACACCAGCCAGGGCTCAGTGTGCATTTTTAAAAAAACATCAAAATTGGTGAAGTTTTGTGTAGCCATTTTAATATTGAGGATGGAAGACCATACGCAACACATTTGGCATACTATGCTTTATTATTTCACAGAAGGTGAAAACGCAACGGAAACACAAAGAAAGATCTGGGCAGTGCGTGGAGCAGGTGCTGTGACTGATCGAACGTGTCAAAGTGGTTGGCGAGGTTTCGTGCTGGAGATTTCTCGCTGGACGGCACTCCAGGTCGGGTAGACAAATGGAAATTGATAGCGATCAAATCGGGACATTAACTGACAACAATCGATGCTATACCACATGGGAGAAAGCCGACATACTCAAAATATCCAAATCAATAAAGTTCTTGGTGAGAACGAAAAATGGGTCTTTCATTTTATGGGAAAAAACAATATGGACGTCTTACAAACACAGTATTTTCCCAGACATTTTTTCTCACTGGTTCATGCAACATCCTGTGAGGTAAAAATGGCCCTCCTCCCGCCTCCCGTTTACAGAGTCTGGGCCTGGGCCTGGGCCTGGGGTAGTAGGCCAGTCACAGGCTCCCGAGGGTTGAAACTCAGGGTCCCCACCTCTGGCCAAGCACGCACGGTTAGATGATGGATAAACCCGACAGAACTCAAAGATGAAGCCCAGGTAACATATTTGGACTTGCTCTTAGAGATTAAAACCCCCAGGACTGGAATTCGGGCACCTGGGACGGGGCGATGGGGTGAAGGGTGGTGGCAGCGACCAAATCCCGTCAGTTGGCTGCTCACCCAGGCCAGGGGACAGCTGCCACCTAGTCTGTGCCACAGGAATCCCCGCAGGCACTGATGTGAATTTCACCTGTGACATCCGAGACAGCAACACATTTGTCACATACTGCTAATGTCCCGGGCCTCCCCTGCCTGTCTGCTTAAGGGTTCTACCACCTGTGGCTTTGGGACACTGACAGGGTCCAAGATTACCCGGCAGAGGACAGAAGTGAAGTTCCTACAGTGAGCCAGAGGGGCTTTCTGATTGGTGGAGTCCTGGAAGGTACCCACGAAGATTAGCTCCCCATGGCCCGGAAGCTCCCCCTTCACCAGACTGCTCTGTGGCTCCTGGGCAGTGACAGCAGGCTTTGAAGATTCACGACTTTATTAAAGGTTGTGAAAGCGGGGAGAGGGCAGCACAGACTTTGCGATAAAAGCTCTGATGAACTACATCGGAAGGCAGCAGCCACTGTGGGGCTGGGCTTGAGCCGGGGCCAGGAGGCGCTGCCCAGTCCAGGCCAGGCGGCCTTGCAGCTGCCAAGACAATGGCCATTGCAGCCCGGCTGAGGCCCCAGCAGCCCTTCCCCCATCAGCCTTTCCCCCCAGTCTTCAGAGGCGGCACCTGCTTTAAGTTGGAATCCTGTTTTATTTTTAAGATTTATTTTTTAGAGAGAGGGGAGGGGAGGGAGAGAGGGAGAGAAACATCAATGCATGGTTGCCCCTCACATGCCCCCAACTGGGGACCTGGCCCGCAACCCAGGCATGTGCCCTGACTGGGAATCGAACCGGTGACCCTTTGGTTTGCAGGCCATGCTCAACCCACTGAGCCACACCAGCCAGGGCAGAATCCTGTTTTAAATGCATTAGAGTTCACTATTAGAGCTCGTGCTCCCACCACAGTAGCAAGATCCTATGTAATTCCTTAGAGGGTTTACAGGGTGCCGACTAAATGGGGGCTGAGGTGGGCGCACACAGACTTCCCTCCTGGGACAGGCAAGCCCATAGAGGCTGGGGGTCTGGGCTGCGGCCCAGGAGCAGCGCCCCAGGAACGAGGGTGGGAGGAAGGAGGCGACAGTGATTCTGCCGGTGAGAAGGGACGGCGCTGGCCTGCCAGCGTTCTCCTGCTGGCCTCCGGCGTGGCCACAGGCGGGGAACCTTCAGTCTGGCGGCTCGGCTAGGGTTCAAGAATGAAATCCATCTTGTCCACTCCCTCATGGGCCTGTGTCTAGTCTTTTTTTTTCCCCCCAAAGATTTTATTTATTTTTTAGAGAGAGAATAAGGGAGGGGGAAAGAGAGGGAGAGAAACATCAATGTGTGGTTGTCTCTCGCCGCAGCCCCCAACCCCCTCAACCCCCGCCACCGGTGACCTAGCTTGAAACCCAGGCAAGCGCTGACTGGGAATTGAACCGGCGACCCTTTGGTTCCCAGGCCAGCACTCAGTCCACTGAGCCACACCAGCCAGGGCCTGTTGTGTATTCTTAAAACCCTGGAATGGCACAGTTCGATGGGACTCTGGGACCGTCCTGGCCAACTGGCCATTTTATAGGTGGAGACAAGGGGCTCAGGACGGGGCCTTTCCCAGGTCACGGCTGGCGCGCAGCCTCAGGGTGGGGCCGGGTTTGCGCTGCTGCCCCATGCCGCTCCTCCTTCGGGCAGCAGCCTGCCCAGCACCAGCCTCACCCGGACGGCCTGTCCAACTGAACAGCGTGGTGCGGCCCACCCCGGTGGGTCAGACACCGGAGGTCTTGGCTGCCGGGGAAAACCAGAGTCGAGTCCCTGCCCTGCACGGAGCAGCGCTGGGCAAGAGGACATTCCTGGACGGGGCAGAGGTGGGAGGTGCAGACACAGCGAGGGGCCATGCAGAGGAGCCGGTCGGTGGCCTCAGGGCCAAAGCACGCAGCCTTGACCAAGGGGAGGTGTTTGCGTGGCCGGAGGAAGGAAGCCAGTGTGGAGGGCCGTGGGGACAGGCCTGGCCCAGCAGGTTCTGCCTCCGCAGATAGGAGGCCCTTCGGGGGTGAAAAGGGTCCAGAGGGAAGGGAACAGCCGGCCAGCCTCCGGGCAGGCAGAGGCTGGGAGAGCCCCAACTCCTGAGGGCAGTGTGGCTTGAAAGGCACTTTGGGTAGCTGTGGGGCTTCCGGGAAGGGGAATTTGGTCCTAGAGAAGGAGGACTATTCTAGACCAAATGCCAGCTGAGTATTAGGGACGGGGATCTCGGAATGTCGTGATGGGCAGGCCTGGCTAAGGGACAGCACCCCTCTCTGTCCCCCAGAGATGCCCAGTCAGTCATCCCCTCCTCTCAGCTCTGCTGGGGGGCCCCTTTGGCCAAGCTGTGGCTAGCCAGAGGGCTAGAGAGGCCCTCTGCCCGGGCCAAGGCTGGCTCCTCCAACAGGCCTTTGAAGTAGGTGCTCAGAGCTTGCAGGTTGAGAGCAGGCTGGGCGTGGGGCGAGGAGGCAGCTTTCAGGTAGCGGCTGTACTTCTTCAGGCCCCCCTGGGGGTTGCGGCGGTGTGTGGTCAGCAGCTCCAGGAAGCTCACGTTGTGGAGGGCCAGGAGGCGGGCCTCCGCCCGGGAGAGGACAGCCGCCTGCACCAGAGGCTGCAGGGATCCGAAGCACTGCAGGTTGCTGAAGAAGTAGACGTGCTGGGCCAGCTGGGGGCCCGGGGAGACCTCGAGGAGGCGGCACAGGTCACGCATGGCCAGCACTGCGGCCAGGGCGCTGTGTTCGCTCATGTTTCTCGCCAGGTAGGTTTTGGCCAGACTCTTGAGCTTGAAGCTGCTGGCCTGGGGCACGCGGTCCTGGATGAGGGGCAGGGTGGCCAGGAAGCCGGAGACGGTCTTCTGGAACTCCCCCAGCTTGTTCATGCCCTCCAGGGCCTGGAAGAAGTGGTGGAGGCTGGGCCCCCACAGCTTATAGCAGGCCAGGATGGGGCGGCGCATGGAGCTCAGGAAGCGCAGGAAGTGCTGCAGCCCCACCTCCAGGGAGACAGCCTTGGAGTAGACGCTGAAGGCCTCGGGCTGGATGAGCACGCGGAACTTGCTCTCCTGATTCACAGCCGCCAGCTGCCTAATCTCCTGGGCTGGGCAGGAGAGAAGGGCAGGGTAAGGCCCCGGGGCCTGGGAGGCGCCCGGCTGGGAGCGGGGATCTACAGGGCTGCCAACCCCCTAGCCTGAGACTCCACCTTGGGGCCTGCTGCCAGGAAGCAAACGTTTGCAACTCTGCCCTTGGCCCTGCTGGGGACAGGGAGAGGGGAGGTCTGCTGCCCTCAAACACCCCTTGCTCACCGGCTGGGAGTCCAGCTCCCCCTCCCTGCCACCTGCCTCTGGGCTCACCAAACCCTTTAGAATCGGGTCTCTCCTATAGCTCTTCTGTCAGCCTCCCCACCTACCCTCGAGACCCCTCACGGTGTCTCCCTAGCCTTCCACATCCTGCCCTCGGCCTCCAGCACCATCGGTCACTGAGCTGCAGCTCAGGCTCCCAGCCGGTCGGAGCCTGGGACAGACAGCACACCAGCCCAACCTACTGCACTCAGAGTGTGGCCCAGAGCCTTCTGGGAGGTCTGCCAGGGACTCCCCTGTCCCGCAGGCACCCCCACCCCCAAGCTGAGTCTGTGTCACAGGCAGGGTCTGGGCAAACACTGTGGGAGCTGCGGGGCACCCGGACAAAGGGGCCACATCTCTCGGGGACCTTGACTCTGCTGACCTCCCTGTGCGGCCCCTTGGGGACCGGGCCCGCCCTTGGAAGCGAGCAGCAGCAGCCCCACGCCTGGCTGGCTGCGCGCCTGGGGTTCCTGTTTCGAGGCGTCTTCTCAAGGCTCCCCATGTAGGAGACGTGCCCGTCAGAGGTGGACTCGTCGGGGCTCTGGGCTCACGTTTTCAGGCTCTGGTCAAGGCAGCTGTGCTCATTCGGACAACCAAGTGGTAAAGCTGGGAGTCCCTGGGGAGATGCAATTCTGTCTGTCTGTCTGTCTGTCTCTCTCTTCCTCTCCATCCTCCACCCACCCAGGTGCGGTCACTGGCCAGAGGTGAGGGCTTTCTTGGGCCTTGCAGATGGCTCTGCCTGCACTTATCTTGGGGACTTAGAGTCCAAGCTGGAAAGGGGCGGGGATGGTCACCAGAAAACCCACTTTCACTGTCAATCTTGAGGTCAAAGAAAACCAGGGGTCTGTCTTCCGACCAGAGGTCTGTGAAGCTGTCGTCCAGGGCCCTGAGGGAGCTGGGGCCCTCCAGCTGCAGGTCACTGGACTCGCTGCTGCTGTCGTCTGGCTCCTGGAGGGACTGCAACACAGAAAACCAACCGGTCAGGGGCCAGGGGTCGAGCGTGTGCTGGTGTGTAGACGCATGTGTAGGAGGAACACGGGCAAGCTGGTACGGCCCGGGCGTCTGCGGGCACACGCCCAAGGGCATGCTCTTGGGGAAGGAGAGCACATGTGCACGAGGGTGTGTGCATATGGTGGGACATGGATGTACATGTATGTGCTCTTGTGCAGGCTGTGTTCCAGAAAGTGCACATGCATTAGTGAGGAGGGGGAGGGGATGAGATCACGTGGGCATGTGTGTGTGTGCGTCTGGGTATGAAAGGGGAGGTGTGACTTTGTGAACCTGTGTTGCCACAAGTGTGCCACCTGCAAGCACAAACTTACAAGCAAGTGAGTGTGCGCAGGGGTGAGTAGCGCTGAGCGTGGCGGCTTGGGGGAGCGGCCAGCGCTATTGGGGGGGGGCTGCAGTGCCTGCTCCTCACGTCCTCTCTGAGCCCACTCAGAAGAAGCAGGAACTGGGACAGGAGGAAAGTCTCACCTAGAACCCCATATGTTTCTCTGGAAGGGACCAGGAGCCTGGCTTTTGTTGTCCCCAAAGCCAGCCAAGGTCCCAGGGTCCTACGCAAGGGGAGGGGGAGGACCACACTGAGGTGACACAGAGCCTGGCACTCGGAGCAGGGGAGGAGAAAGCTCGGAGCCTGGCGGCTGCCGTGTAACACCCAGGAGCCGGGCGCTTAGGGAAGCCTCGGGCCCCTCCAGGCCGAGCACCGAGGCAAGAAGAGTCCACATCGGGAAGAAGACTCTGCTGTGGGGGAAGGGCCCAGCTCCCGAGGGGCTGGGGCGACAGAGGCAGATGCAGCCTCTCACAACACAGAGTCAGCTGCTTGCATCTGCACAGCTGCCAAACCCAGGTGCCGTTTGTTTTTGGTGGCCTGCTCAGAATCTCCTGTGCCTGCCACCTGTGAGTATTAGCCAGAGACCGGGAGGGAGGGACAGGGCCAGAGTCACAGGGCTGGCTGGGGCACTGCTGAGACACAGTCCAGAGCAGCCCTGTCTGTCCTCCTGCGGACTGCCTCCGGCTGGTTGGGGGAGTTGGCCTCGCTGGGGGCCGTGGGAGGCCTCTGACTCCTGTCCCCGGGCTGGGAGGTAACTAGCATATTCTCCCAGACCCATCTATTCTCCAGGTGAAACGTTTCATGAACAGAACTTCAGCCCACAGTTAAATCCAGACAAACCACAGCCAAAATGGGCTGGGTTTTCCTAGGAGTAGCTGATTTTTACTTTGCTTGCATGTCAAAGCCCTACCCCAGGCTCACCCACGTCCTCCCAGCCATGGAGAGAAACATTTAGGAGAAATCCATCTGGAGCCGGTTTCACTCAGAGAGGCCGGTGGGCTCCAGGCCTTTAGACAGAGGCCCTAATGAGAGACTTTCTCAAATGCCTTGCACATCCATACCCTGGAATTGGCCATGCGTCCAAGGCTGTTGGCATAACGGGCGCTGACTCTGTCTTGCCATCCTGGCTTCCTTCCCTCCCTTGAAAGGACTATCATCTTCCTTGAGGTTGATCGCTGGTGCCCAGAGACCCCACCTTCTTCCCCTGGCGGAGAGCCCAGCGCCTCTCTCTCGGGCCTTCCAGAGCTCGTTCCATTCACAAGGCAGCAGTGCTCCCCCACTTGGCCTGGTGGAGAGCAGGCTCCCCTTGCTACGGGCTCCCGAGGCCTCCACTGTCTCTCACCAACGGCTGAAGAGTCACTCCCACGGCCGAATCCTCTCCGCCAGCCAGTGACACGGCGCACCGGGCTTTCTGGCCTTCCTCCTTCTTTCTGCTCCACACGGACGTGCAAAAGCCGGTGCAGAGGCCCGGGGGCTTCCACCGGTCCCCTTCCTTCCTTCCTCGTGTCTCTTCAGGCCTGAGAGCCAGAATCTTCTCTTAGGATATTCTCTTCCACGTTACCTCCCTGGAGAGCGGCACAGCTGCTTCTCTGGGCCGGCCCCCCATCTTTCTGCTGGGGTCATTTATGATGGCCACCGGAACCTCGTTACTACAGCTTCCAATGGCCCTGGGGTCATTTTCTTTTCCGGTCATAGAAATGTCTTCTGTCCTGTACTTGCTGAAGACCGTGGAGGCACCTTAGGGAAAAGCGCTGCTTCCTTTCTGCTGAGCATTCCGGCGGACGGAAGCCGCATTTCCCGGCCCTGATTCCTCATCCTCCGAGGTTCCCTTACCCTCGGGGACTTCCACAGAGTATGGCTTTGCTGTGGGGCTGGTCTCGCAGGAACATTGTCCACGGAACTCCAGCCACCTGTGACTCAATTTCCTCACCCTGAAAAGTACTGGTATATTAAAAAAAAAAAAAAAAAAAAGACTTTTCTAGAGACTTCATTCAAGAAAAAGAAAAGGTTAACAGAAGGGCAATCAGCACACAGAGAGAGGGTCTGGGGCAAAACGCCTCCCTGCTCCTGTTCACAAGGAAAACCCTCCTGCGCCTCCCCCACCCTCCACCCCTCGACTTCTTCCGCAATCGGGATGACCGGGTGGGCAGAGGAGCAGAGAGAGGGACGGTGAAGGAAACCACCACCCAAGAAGCCAGGAAAGGGCCTTTCCTTGGGAAAACCTGAGGCTGGCTGGGCTGGGGAAGGGATGGGGGCAGACAGGAAGTGGGGACAGATGAGTCCCCGTGTGAGGGCTGGAAAGTGAGCGGTGGGATACATTCAGAAGACTAGGAGAGCCGAAAGCGAAAGAGGAAGTTAAGAAGGGCTGCTGAGTTATGAGCTGGATCCCTTTGAAAGATGCCAAGTAATTACCAGAATGTATTTTTTAAAAAAATTATCCTTGGCTAAGGGATTGTGTTTCTCAAACAGAGCCACGAGGGGATCCAGGGTCTTTCTCAGGGTCCACCTGCCGTCTGGGTCATGAGCTGTCTCACTTATTGTCACCACAGGTCAACAGAGCAGGTCGCCCACAGCCCAGCCCGGCCCAGCCGGGCTCCTGGCTCCACCAAAGGTCCAGATGCCTTATCCGGGGGACCCAGCTCTCTGTCCCCTCTGGGCAACCTCCCAGGAGGTACGTGTTGCCTCCACTCAGGGCTAATGCACACGTCTGAGCCCCACACCTCGGACACGCATGTGCCACTGAATCCCCCAGTTCTTTCAGGGTTCTCTCCTTTGGCTCAGCACGAGGTGCTGAAGAAGTCATGATGCCCGGCCCCCACCGCAGACCAATCCCATTAGAGTCTCTGTGGACAGGACCTAGGAATCTGTCGTTGGCGAAACCTCAAATGACCACTGTCAGGTGGGGTGGACACAGCTGTCCTAACACTGAGTTAATCCATGTTCGGTCACCAGCTGGTCGGAGAGGAGCCCCAAACCTTTGCTATTCGGCACCCAGTCACCAGGAGCTATCTACCTGGCATCTGACGTCATCGCTTACCAGGAGTGCCCAGCTCCTGAGGGGCTTTCTCAGCATTTGAGCTTAAGCCACAGCTGGGATCAGTTGGGCCAGATGCACACATCGCTGGTTTTGCAGACACAAAACCCCAGTGCTTGCTACGTCTCGGGAGGCCCCCGCGACATCGCACCTGTACCTGCGCACCTGTGGCCCCCCTGCCCCTCTGCAGGCTGCCGCCGCCCTCGGGACAGCCAGCCCCCGTCTTCCCAGCAAGGCGCCTTTTTTCCTGACACCCTCCCACCAGCATCCCTGTCCCTCCCCGGGAGCAGCTGCTCCCCCCAGGCCTCTCTCCCACCCGTCACCACCCCCACCGTGTCACGCCCCCTCACTCGGCCCCTCCGCTTCCACTTGGTCCTCCCACTGCCAGGCCCCGAGGACAATCATCTGTCGAAAGAGTGGTGAGAACACCGATTTTCCTCTGCCTCGGATGCTAACACATGGCCCACGGCAGAGGCACGGTGACCGCAGGTGGCCTCGGCCAGGCCCGGGTCTCGCCTCTCCCCTCAGCTATGGCCTCACCTGGCTGGGGCCGGAGGTCTCGCTCAGAGCGCCCTCTGAGGGAGGAGGAGGAGGAGGAGACTGTGTGACTCCTGCTCACACAGTCTCTTCCCCGCCCAGCAGGTCTGCACCAGAGACCGAAGACTGTCTACATTCCAGCAACTGACACGCCCGCAGCCCCAGCAAGAGGTGCTGGTGCACCTGGAACACACGGCACATTGGCAGGCCGGGGTCCCACACTGTCCCCGGGAGGTCGGAGACAGGCCAGAGGGGAGGACCTGGCAAGGCAGGAGCCTGGAGCACCAGGGAATGTCACCCTGCCCCCTCCCTCCGAGCTGCTCTGAATACTCTAGAGCGCCAGGGGGACTTGTTTACTTTTAAATGTTTTTCAAAAAGTTTGAGAGTCCTGCCCTGGCTGGTGTAGCTCAGTGGATTGAGCGTGGGCTGGGAACCAGAGGGTCCTGGTTCGATTCCCCGTCAGGGCACATGCCTGGGTTGCAGGCCAGTTCCCCGGTGAGGGCCATGTGAGAGCAACCATACATTGCTGTTTCTCTCCCTCTCTGTCTCCCTCCCTTCCCCTCTCTCTGAAATAAATAAATAAATAAATAAAATCTTTAAAAAAAAAAAAGTTTGAGAGTCCTGTAGTGGTTAATTTAAAAACGGCGGGGGGAGGGGATCTGAAGAAAGCCTACACAAAAGCAGATGTCCTCTGGCTCTCTGCACACCTGCAGACCTGGTCTCAAACGTGAGCAGCGGTTTCTAAATGTTTTAATTCTTCACGACCTTCACTGCGCTTCTCCCTCCTTCCGGATCCGACCCCAGGCACCACCTAGCTCTCTGCTGACAGCTGAGCGTCAGACTGGCACTCTCAGCAGCCGCCCGAATGCCCGAATGCAGCTGTCGGTTCCTTGGCTCCGCTCTCAGGAAGTCTGGCGAGACCAGTGGTATCCGGTCATCTTCTCTTTCCTTCCCAGGCCTCGACCTCCACCGGACTCAATTTCCATCTTATCAAGGTTACGACATGGAAACAAGTGCCCAGATTTCAGAGGAATTCAGAACATGGAGAAAAAGGGGGGGTGGGTGCGGGTCTCGGGCAGCTCCGAGGTGTCAGCTTGTATAACGGGGCAGATGATGCAATTCACCAAACAGAGCAAGAGGCGAGCCTGAGGTCTCTGTGGGGCATCGGAATGCAGCCGTGGGAGGGCCGCTGGGCTGTAAGTGAAGACACAGGCCTGGCTGAGATCACAGGGGAGTATACGGACCAAAAGAGAAGAGGGCCCAGGACCAACACCGGGACGTGGAAGGAACAGAGGCCTGGAGCGGTGCAGCAGCCAGGCTGCAGTGGGGAGCCTCCTGAACCAAGGGAAGCAGCCTCTCGGGAAGGTCCAGTCCTGGTCAAGAGAACCGACTGGAGGTGACCACTGGACTTGGAGGTAGGGAGGGTCCGCTGGCTCAGTGGCGGAGGGAGAGCAGGGACGTGGGGGGAGCAAGGAGCACCCAAGGCCGAAACACACCCACAGGGTGGGGACGAAAAGGTTCTGAGTTGGGAAGCAGTCCTGCAGCTTAGATGTGGCTCACGAGGAAGTGGAGGTATTTGAAGATGCAGACGAGGATGGGCAGATGGGGCAGGCCAGTGTGCTGGGGCCGGGACAGAGGATTCCCAGCAGGACGAGGCTATCCCTCCACCCTCACAGGACCGAGGGGAAGGTGGGGGGGTCCGGTCAGTCTGTGACTGAGTATTGGATAGCAAAATGGCGATGGTTCATCTGTCATCTGAGGGTCCCCACTGTCTACTCAGGACAGGGGGTGCAATCACTGCTGAGAGTGTGGGCGGGGACGAGGACCCAAGGCTCAGGCTGTGGACATGCAGTGACTGGGGTGGAGGCCGGGAGTGCGCCTCAGACTCTCCTTTGTGGTTTCTCTCCCACTGATTTTCTGCAACAGAACTGGCTCCAGGTGGCAGCGCAGAGGCAAGCTACTGAATCCCTCCAGGGCTTTTTTGGGGTGCGGGTTGGGGGTGGCTGTTAACAGGAGGCCAGGAGGAGGCAGGGTGCTGCTATCCTGATGAAAGACTGGTCGGAATGGTGGGCGGGCCTTATACTGGCGGGAGGTAAAGGCAGGAGGGGCTGGGTGGGAGAGAGTGCAGCTCTGGTCAGTCCTGAGTGGGCCAGTTTAAGAGACGGACAGTTGCAGCAAGGGGAGGGCCCCAGGGTGGCCTTGTGGTGAAGACCCTTGAGGTCAAGGATAAGAGAGGACAGGGTGGTGGGTGCTTTATGGTCCCAGGGAGAAAGGAGAGGAACCCGAGGAGGCAGGCGCCAGTCTTCCCTGGGTGGGGAGAGTGGGGCTCACCTCCGAGGCACGGGAGGTCTCACCAGACGGCAGGACTGGAACAGCCCACAGGCACGGGGGGCTGGGACCCCACCCCCTGCCTCTGAGGCTTGCAGACTGTGGGAGGCACAGGACACAGGCACCCCACAGGAGAACCACGTTTCAGCGTAGGGAGGTGGCAAAAGCTACCTGTAGGAAGGAGCTAGGTCCAGCAGGGGGCGTGCTGGTCATGGAGGAAGGGTTTACTTACAAGTGTGGTCTTTCAACAAACATTTATTGAGCAGCTGTTCACGCCAGGTCCTGGGACTGGCACGGTCCCTGCCCTCATGGGCTTAGAATCTGGCAGAGGCCCAGCGCAAGAGCGAGGGGTGGGGGGCTGGGGCTGGGGGAGGTACCAAGGGCAGGAGAAGCTTCCTTTCCTTGGGCAGAGGCCCAGGTATGTGGGGAGTGGTGGCCTGAACCTCCCAGGTTCTCTTGGCTGAACAGGACCAGAGTCTTCCTGCCCAGAGTCAATGCGGTCACTCCTTCCTTGGCTTACTCCCTGACCACGATGCACGAATGCCTACTGTGTGTGGGCTGGGCTGGCCTGGGCGGCAGGGTGTGGGGGGCAGTGGAAGCAGGCATGAGTGTCGGCCACAGGGTTACAAGATGGTGGCCAGCACCTGCAGAGGGAGGCACGGGGGCTCTCAGAGGCTTGTCTGAGGGGGGCCCAGGCTGGTGGAGGGCCTTTCTTGGGCAGGGAGAGGCAGGGATGCATTCTGAGGAGCTTCCGGTGTGACCTGGATTTGGGGACTTTCCTCAGGGGTCCTGTCAGAATCCTGGGGGGAGATTCCTGCCCCGAGAGCCTGGGGTGACTGGCCTTCTGCCCTTCCCAGCCTGAGAGAGGTGTCAAGCTGGGGAGCCACAGAGGAGAAAGGAAAAGAAAATTTGTTGAACCACTGAGCTACACGGAGGGACCCCCGGAGGAAGTGACCGAGAGACCGCCCTGCCCTTCTCGCCAGTCGGGGTTGGCTAACGGCCCTTTGGAAGCAAGCGAGACACTCCTGGGGACCGGCAGGAGGATGGCCGGGAGGCTCTGTGACGGCCTGGACCACGCGAGAAGCACAAGTCCACGTGGGAGCACAGTACACTTGGCGTGGCAAGCGGAAGATGTGGTGAAGGCGGGTGGCTCTGTGTGTTCTCTGAGACGGGTAGCTGATCCCTTGGTGGATGGCGGCACGCTCCTGGTGCCCGGCCGGCTGGCTGGGGGACTTGGCATCGAGAATGGCAGCTGGCTGGGCAGGACTGTGGGGAGGCCGAGCCAGGCGGCAGCGTATGCTTCGGGACAGACGGGGAGGCCGGCAGGTGTGGGATGCTCCAGGCGCTGTCAGCGGGGGCTGGGCTGGCGGGGAGCAGGGCGCTGTGGGCTCCGTGGGCTCCGTGCACTTTCCAATACAGAACCTCAGACTGAGGGCCGGAAGCAACTCGGGGACCACCCAGTCCAACCTTCCACTCTGTGCAGACCCCTGTGCCTCTGGAGAGGGGACCGCCCAGCCTCCATGAACAAACCTCAGGGACAGAAGGGTCATCACCCCCAAGCCACTGTTCCGTTACGGAAGTTCTTTCTTACCAAGAGTGAAACTCACGTGTGCGGGCCCCGTGGGGTGCTGCCCCGGCCCTCACACCCTGCACTGGCCCTCACTGGTGTCCACCTCCCTTTTGGAGGACTTAAGAGGACGGAAACGCTTAAGGAAACTCCCCACAAAGGCAATGGCTAGTCCAGAAAATAGACAGAGCTCTGGCAGGAAGCACTCTATCAGCATTTCGAAAGAGAATATTCGGTTGCTGAAGGCCCCTCATCTGGAAGGAGGGCTGGAGCAGCCCTGGCCCATGGCTGGCACAGGGGGACTGGTTTCAGGACAGCTCAGCACTTCCTGCCTCGCTAGAAAACACCCTAGGCAGTGTGCGCAGTGTGGGTCACCTGCTGTGACCATGTCCCCTAGGACCTGGCATGGGGGGAGGCATGAGTCCCGGGCCAAACCTCTGGGCCACTCACCGAGTTTTCGACATCTGAGTCATCTGAGCTGATCACCACAACGCGCTCCTCTGAAATGAGGCGGGGGAGGCAGCATCAGGCCCTGCTGGGAATGCCCCCTCCTCCCCCCAACCAGTGCTCCCACGGAAACCCGTGCATCCCGGTGGCCTGGGTGGGTGGCATGTGGCCTGCAAGAGAGGGTGTCAACGCTGACCGGGTGCCTGCCTGGACTGTCTACTCACACTGGCTTTCCGTGACTGCCTGCTGTGAAGACTCAGTTCAGCTGCCGGGCCTGAGGGCAGAACTGCTCCGGGAAGAGCTGCCCGACAAGCACCGGCTGGTTGGGAACCGCGGGCCATGCTAAAGCAGCACACTGGTGTGTTCCCGCTCTCAGCCCAGTGAGCTACCATGTTCACATTCAAACAGACCCTGTGTTCTAGTTAGAACCTTTTGCTTTACCAACAGCATTTGTGAGTGAGAAATCTCGGTTAGGGTTGGTGTGTGAGCAGGGTCAGGGCTCAGGTGGGAATCTGGAAGGAGAACAAACCTAGCCTGTCGTGAACATTCCAGAATTCTATGGACCACTCTCAAGTCATGCCCAAGGACCCCCTGCCAGGCGGTGTCCACGAAAGACATCTCGGACAGACGAGGCCTTTGCAGGGAAACTGGAGAATTGATGGGGTGGATTCTACTCAAGTCTCTCTGGGGGCATGACAGGCACCCACCAAACAAGCATTTCCGGGGGAGACCGCACTGCGCAGAGGCACGGTGCTGGGGGGAGGAGCTAAGGAAGTGTGGGCTTCAGCCCATCCTGCTCCCCACACTGGAATTCCAGCAAAGCATCCACTTGCACCCCGGGGGGGGGGGGGGGGGGGGGGGGGGGGGACTGTGGGCTCTCCTTGCGCCACCTGGTGGTGGCTGAGAGCAGGACACAGGGAATGCTGTTGGCTCTGGGCTCCCTGGGTGGGTGGGGTCAGAATGCAGAAGCGGGGTCCCACCCAAACCCCTGGGGGGACAGCATGTAAGCGCCAGCCTCTGTGGCCCCAAACCTCCCTACCTGCCTCTTCAGAGTCACCAGTCCCGTGGTTGCTGTTGAGCAGTAGTTCCTCATTTCCTGGGGTGCGGCTCTCAGGGGCCCCCTCCTGGGCAGGCGGTGAAACTGCCTTGGAGGTGCTGGGCCTGGGCTGCTCCAGGGAGCTCCGGGGCAACCGGGCCTCCTTCTCCTCCTCCAACTCCATCTTGATAAGCTTCCTGGGGCACTGGGTCTGGCAGGACTTCCTCTTCTGTGGTGTGGTGACTTCCTACGCACAGAGGAGTCACAGTGCCAGGTCAGGGGCCTCCATGGGCCCTGGGGTGGTGGGCGGAGACCCAGGACTGCATGGCAGGGCCTGTGGCCATCCCCTCTGCTCTCCAACATGCAGAGCCTGCCTCTCCCCACACAGAAGGCCCCTCAGGCTGCCCTGCACACTGGCCCTGCCTACTAACCACTGGCCTCTGCCCCCCCTGCAACTGGCTCCTAGCTTAGAGTAGAGGGGAACTTCCTGACAGGGCAGCCAAGGGCAAGGAAGGGCATCAAGCAGGTGCCCATTTAGACCTGCATTCTCCTCCAACCCCACCTCTACTGCCTGGCGGGATGTGGGATCTCAGGGCGGGAAGCATGGGACTGGGGAGAACGTACCTGCCTGCAGGAGGGGTCTTTGATGGAGTAGGCGTACACTGGCACAGGGTGTGCCCCGGGCACCGACTGTACCACGGCCACAGGCTGAGTGTCGGCGAGCCCCAGGGCCTGTGCCTGAGCCGCCTGTGGCCCCTCTGGCTGCAAAGTCAGGAGAGGAGAATTGGAAATGACTAGGTGGCAGGCTACGGGCTGGGAACCCGGGCCCGGGGTCAGCCCAATCCCCGGGGCCTCACCCAGCCACAGGTCCAAGGCTCAGAGTCCCTAGGGACCAGGCACCTTCCCCACACCCCCGTGGCTTCACCCCATGACCCTGAGGGGCTGGCATCCCAGAACCCCTGCCCAATGACTCCTCAAGGCTTGCTCGGCACCTAGCCTGCGCAGCTCCAGGGACAAGTGCTCTGCAGCCAGCCAGGACCAGCTCCTCTACAGCGGTGAGGCTGTCGCCGGAAGGACACCCTTCCACTGAGCTGCAGCTGGCCCCCCCGTGGCCTTCACTCTGCCGGGGTCACAACGGCCACGATGCACCTCAGACAAATCACTTAACACTCCCGGGGCCTCTCAGGCCCTGTCTGGGAGTGGAAATAATCGTGATGTCTAACTCACAGGGCAGCGTGGATGAAGTACGGCACTAAGCAAAACGCTGGGAAGAGCACCCGGCACGTAGCACCTGAGGGTGACGGCAGTGTTTTCACTGCGGCTCTGCACCAGGCCCCGGGCCGAGCGCTTCATGCACCCATCCCAAAATGAAGTAGAAACAGTGTCTGAAAAAGTGAGAGAATCTTCATACGGTTCAACAAGTCTATTCCTTCGTGTGTGCCCAAAGGAACAGGAAACAAGATGTTCAAACCCGAACAGGCACATGCATCCTCACGGCAGCACTATTCACAACAGCCCAAAAATGTCTAGCAATAGACGTGTGCACCCATACAGGGGAGTATTACTCGGCCGTGAAAAGGACTGACATTCTGATCCACACACATGAAGGAACCTTGGACACATGATGCTGAGTGAAGGAAGCGGGCCATGCCTTGGCCTCAGGTGGATGGAGCATCATCAGGGGTTGTGGGTTTGATTCCCAGGCAGGGGCACCTACGGGAGGGTGGCTAATCAATGCACCTCTCGCATTGGCATTTCTCTCTCTCTCTCTCCCCCCACCTTCCTCTCTCTCTAAAATCAATAAACATACCCTTGGGCGAGGATTTAAAAGAAGCAAAACAACAAAACAACAATAGAAAAGCCAGCCACAAAACAATACATATTGTATGTTTCCACTGATGTGAAATAATCCAGAACAACTAAATGCAGACACAGAAAGCAGGCGAGGGGCGGCCGGGGGCGGCCGGGGGCGTGCACAGCGGAGAGCCAGAGCTTCGTGGATGCAGGGCTTCCTTTCGGGGTAATGGGAATTTTCCGAACAGGACAGGTGGGATGGTTGTACCAGATTGTGAGCGTGCCAAGTGTCACTGACGTTCACACTTTAAAATCATTAAAATAGTGAGTTTTCTTCCGTGAACTTTACCGCGATAAAAAGAAATCGTAGTAAGAAAAAGAAACGTAGCATCCTGAGGATCGCCAATCTACAGGGGAAACTGAAGCGCGAGAGGCGAAGTGGTGTCCCTAAGGTCACGTACCTAGGGTCTGAGCCCAGTGCTCTGCAATGGAAGGTCCCCTCCTGTGTCTCTGCAGCTCGCTTTCCTTGTCACTGACTCCCTATTGTGTGACACTCCCTACTGTGTGACACTGAACAGCCTGCTGGACCACTTGCTGAAAATCAGTAATGTGGGAAGGGGGGCTCAGACTGCTGCTCCCAATCGGACCCCTGGTGCCTCAGTGGACGATCACTGCTCGGGAGCCCGAAGCCTGTCCCCATCGTGAAGAGCAGGCACTGCGACCCAGCGGAGGGGCCCTTCGTCAGGTGGCGCTGCCCTGGGACGGCCGGGGACCCGCTGTCCTTACTGGGACAAGATCGGCCCCTCCTGTGTGGGGAAAGACATGGGCAGGCCCACCCTCAGAGGGGACGCCAGCGATGACCCGGCCAAGCCTGGGCTGGGGTGAGGCCCAGCACGACGAGGGCCATGTGTGGGGGTCCCGGGCCTGAGCCAGGCAGGGCTCCTTCTGGTTTCAGTGTTCTGGTGGGGGCTGTGGGCTCCCCCACAGTCCGCCATATGGACCGACGTCCTTATTCTTTGGCGTCAGAGAATGAAGCCTGTCTGGGGGAAGGAAGGGGAGAGAACAAAACCTCTCTGACTCCCATCAGCACGGTCCCCACTGTGTGCTCTACACTGGTAGCTTTCACCCTGCGCACACTGAGACCCGTCAGATGGCGGGAGCAATCGAGAGTGCCGGGACCTGCATGTGTATGTCACAGAGAACATTAGTGTAATCCCATGGAATACGTGTAACTCGCTCTGCAAAACTGCCGTTTTCGCTAGAGGCACGTGTGTGTGTCTACAGAGCACGGGCTAGATGGAAATGCATATTTATACAACGAGCGGGTGGTCAAAAAAGTTTCAACTATCTATTTAAAAAAAGTACGGGTGAGAATGTGGGAAAAATTGGAAACCCTGGGCACTGTTGGTGAGACCACAGAACGGTACAGCCACTCTGGAGAGCTGGAGGGCAGTTCCTCAGCAAATTAAAAATGGAATCGCCATACAACCTAGCAATTCCACTTACAGGTACATTTTATGCTATGTGTATTATATCGGCATTAAAATATTTTTTTAAGTTGAAAGGCTCCTGCTCTCTTCTTTCACGTCTGGCTCCACGGCTGCGGGTGCGCAGAGACCCTACCCCGCGGGCCACGGGCTCCCCCGAGACGGGCTCGGTTCCTCCCTGCTTCTCTGCCCTTCCTGACGCCCACCCCCAGCGGAAGTGGGGTGGGGGCACCCGGAGGCCCCGTAAAGGGAGAAATACCCTGATGACTGATTTATAGTTGTTCTACAGCTTAAAACAATTTTTTTTTCATTAAAGTCTTGCAACACTAGTCTATGAGGAACAAGGAAGGGAAGCTCTCCAAGCTGCCCCACACCTGCAGCAGCCCGGGTGGGGCTCGTGGGCACGTTCTGTCCTCTGGGCGCCCGGCCGAGTGTTGGTGCCAGAAGCCCAGCCCCTGCCTTCTAGGACAGGGACGTGGTTCCAGGAGCTGCCTTCCTCCTGGCTGACGGACGTGGCTCTCCTGGGACAGCCGGACCACGCCAGGTCACTAGAGCTGCCACGTCTGTCCTTCGCACTCACAGTGTTACCCGCTTCCGTTGCCCCAGCTCCACTGCCTGCCCGCCCCCCACCCCCAGCCTATTACTTAAAGACCACGAGAGGCTCTGCAAAAAGAGCATTCTTCTGACACTCCAAGTCCCAACGACTCAGCAGCGGGTAGTGAGAGGTCATCCTAAGATAAAGACCCAGCAGAAGACCTAGACCATACGTGGCCAGCACGGGCTGCTTGTCAACCAACACCTGCTCCCAGAAGACAGCAGCGATCTGCAGACCCAGGGCACTTCCTCTTATTATTCATAGGATGTCTTTGGGGACGTTTTTCATTCTAGTACTGTAGGTGATACGGAACAACCTAAATATGCTTCGACTGAGAATTGGCCAGATAAAGCACGCCATAATCACTCTGTGCAGATGCAAAAATGCACCAGGAAAGAGTACGTCATTGGGTGAAAAAGCCAATAATATGAATACATAGCACTATGCTACTACCTAAGGGCAAAAAAAAAAGAGGAAAAGCAAATATCTATAAGACATTTCTGGGAGGATATGTGATAAGTTAATAGGTGTGTGGGCATAAGAACTTGCAAATGAGGGGTGAAGGCGGCCGTGAGCATTTATCTCCACATTTTTATTTCTGGCCATATGATTATATTACCAACCCGAAAATTAAAAGGTCATTTTTTAACTTCTGAAGCTAGGTATATGGGGATGCAATACCCCACCCGGAAGTTGGCTGCTAGTCTGGTCCCTACTAGACTATGGCCTTGGGCAAAGCCACACCCTCTCTCTGGACCTTAGCTTCAGCCTCTGTCAAGGACATTAGACTGCCTGCTCCCTCCTAGCGCTAAAACTCTCAGACCCAGCATCCCGCCTGCTCCAGGAAGTCCTCCCAGGTTCCTCGGCCTTCAGCAGTCTCCCACTCCTATGGGCTACGCCATAGCAAAGCTGGGAAGGCTTGCCACCCTGACTGCCCCCATCAGAAGCCCTGGATTCCATGGATGTCTGATCATTTCTGGGCCCAGATCCTGGACAGGCAGACACATGCAAACCTAGATGAGCAGGATGGGAAGGAGACCAGATGCCTGGTTCCAGAAGGAACCAAAGAAGCTGACCCTGGTGGAGAGTGCCATGCATGCGAGCTCCCACGAGGGCACGTCAAAGGTGTGCCATTGCCTTTCTACCCAGGGAAACACTAAGTTGGAGCAGAGCTGTCCAGACAGGGGAGTGACTGCCTTCAGGAATGAACGAGCTGCCTGTCCTTGGAGGCACATGGATGAGAGCTGAACTGCAATTGGCCAGGGGCACTGCAGAGGGAATGCCATCATTAGAGGGGGTATGGGCACCTTCCAACCTTGAGAAACTATGGTTCTTGGGTATATGCTGGCCCCGAAAGCACACCAATAGAACCCAGGCTTCTGGGTGGAGGTCTGACTCCTGCCCCATTCTCCATTCCTCTCCAAGAACCACGTGTGAGGGAAGAGGAGGGAAAGGTCCACGTGCTGACCCCAGGTAAAGTCTCAGATACCTGGGGTGGGGTACAAGGAAGGGTGAGGTCATCAGGGGCACCGATCAGCGACCGCCTCCTTCACCCCCTGTCCATCCCTAGGTCTAACTGTTCCTGAATCCACCAAGAGCTCATGTCCCATCAAGAGCTACGGTGGCATTTAGGAACCCAGAGCAAGCCAGCCCCTCCTTCCCTCCCTCCCACTGAAAGCTCCAGTCCAGCCACTTGCTCTCCATTTCTCAGGCATGCTCCCTACTCTCCTGCCTA
Source organism: Micronycteris hirsuta (assembly GCA_004026765.1). NCBI lineage: Eukaryota > Metazoa > Chordata > Mammalia > Chiroptera > Phyllostomidae > Micronycteris > Micronycteris hirsuta. Next base: position 61,496 of record PVJI01001894.1, read on the forward strand.
CATACCCAGGGACAGCAAGACTCGGTTTCCTTTCAGACGCAGGGGAACTCCCAACCTGCCTGACCCACCGGACCATCCCACCTCCCCATCGGCCCTCAAACCCATCTCACCGGGTTCACGTCAAAAGGCTCCCTGGGAGTGCTGGGGGCCTCTGGGCTGGCTCTCCTGGGGGCGGCTGCACCTGGAGAACACAGAGAAAGTCGTAAGCAGGTCAGGGACATCCCTGGTGAGAGGGGCCTGGGACAGTGACAGAGGGAAAGGGGGAGTGTCCCTGTTGCTTCTCCACGGCCTCTCCCAGCACGGGAGGAGCCCCACGGAGCGGCTGGCAGGCGCAAGGAAAGCTCCTAACCAGAAGGAAGAAAGGGGCGGCATCAGCAAGCACCTGCCCTTGGCCCCAAACAGCGAGCACACCTCTCTCCACCTCTGGGCCGACACCAGAGCAAAGTGTGAGCGATGCTGAAGTGTGTTACCGCCCACTGACTTCTCTGCACACAGTGAGAACTCCACGGCACTCTCCTGGCCCACGGCCTGGTTTCAGTCTAATATAACTCTCTCATGCTTTTGATTAAAATATATAACTCCGCCCTGGCTGGTGTAGCTCAGTGGACTGAGTGCGGGCTGGGAACCAAAGGGTCGCCGGTTCGATTCCCAGTCAGGGCACATGCCTGCGTTGCAGGCCAGGTCCCCGGTGGGGGCCATGTGAGAGGCAACCACACACTGATGTTTCTCTCCCTCTCTTTCTCCCTCCCTTCCCTTCTGTCTAAAAACAGATAAATAAAATCTTTAAAATATGTAACTCCTTTTTTTGCCACTGTCCAGTTCCAATGCCTGAGGCAAGCTGTTTAAAAGCCTGCGGGGTCATTTCCTGTATGTGGGGCAACACTTACTGCCCAGGTGCAGGAGGGACAAGTCCATGTCCACTCTAGGACGATACGTCTATGAACCCACGTCCATCGGCCCCAAGGGCAGGAGGGAGGGGTCCTCTATCACTGGCAGCTGCCTTGGGGCCTTCAGATTCTTAGCCTCCCTCCCCTTTTTCATACCAGCCGTTCAGAGCTCAGATTCCAGCCTAGAGGTTTCATCAAAAAGCCATTAAAGCCTCCTCACCCCGGAGGTCCCCTTGGGCACCCCCACCCCTTGAGAGTCTCTTTTAAGTCCCCCTGGTGTTTCCAGCTCTATGGAGCTCCGACAACTCCTGAACTTGGACTGCAGGGCCCAGCGCTGTCTCTTTCTCCAGCTACGTGACATGTCCCCACCTGGCCTTCCAGCTGGAGTGGATAACTTGAGGTGAGGCACCGGAGGGCGGTTTCCCACTTCCCAAGTGCCCAATACCAGGCAAGGCCCACAAAGTGGCAGCTGGTTCAGAGGGCAGGCCATTCTGGCGGCAAACGATCTTCTCCACTGAGCCATAGTACACTTCTGGGAAAGCACCCAGGCACCCCAGGGGGGTTTTCGTCAGCCCCTTTCGGTCCTAACTTCAGTTTCTAGTTCATTTTTCTGTTGCTACACATGGGTGGCTTAAGAGAACTTCCTGGAGGGGCGGGATCCCCTGGGGCTAACAGGGCACAGGTCTAGTTTTCAGCTTTGTAGCTCCTTAACTTCCCCAAGGGTCGCACACTCACAGCTAATCCGCAGGGTCTTGTACATTACTGGGCTGGCCAACAAGTCCGTTTAGTTTTCTTCCATAAGACACATTTTTCGTTTTCACCAATAACTTTATGGATTTAGATATTTTGAGTATGTTGTCTATTTCCTGCTATTGGTGTCTAGTGAGCAGAGAGGCCAGGGGCGCTGCTGCACATCGTCCCAGGCATCAGACGGCCCCACAGCAAAGAGTCATCTGGTCGGGCTGTCAACAGCACCGAGAAACTCTGCAAACCACTTCTCAAGGGTCTGATCAATCATGGCACCTTCTCCGTATACGGCACAAGTCTTTTTTCGTGTTTCAGCTGTGCTTTCACTTTTTGTGAAATGATAAAGCATACCATGCCAAAAATGTTGCATATTTTCTTCCATCTTCAATATTAAAATGGCTACACAAAAATTCCCCAATTTTGATGGTTTATTTATTTATTTATTTTTAGAGAGAGGAGAAGGGAGGGAGAAAGAGCAATGTATGGTTGCCTCTCACATGGCCCTCACTGGGGACCTGGCCTGCAACCCAGGATGTGCCCTGACTGGGAATCGAACCGGGATCATCTGGTTCCCAGCCAGCGCTTAAGCCACTGAGTTACACCAGCGGGGCAATTTTGATGTTTTTTTTTTTTAAATGCACGCTGATACGACAACTGTTACAATACTAACGAAACTGTTTCAAATGAAGTTAAAGACAACGAAGCACTACTGGAGCCATCTTACAGAGAAAAACGAACAGACTTTTTGGGCAACCCAAAGGTAAAACTTGGCCCCTCTGGGCGGCTGCAGCCCCATGTCAGGGCCTCCTTTCCCTCTTATCCCACACATACTGGAACCTACGATGTGATCACACCAAAGAGACAATTTCTCAAGCTCAGTTTCCTTTTCTGTCATAAGGAAATGATATTTTCTCTCCTGCCTTCCTCAGAGAGCTGCAGCAAGGCACAACTCTTACACGGTAAACAGACCGGCCATGTGGACTGCTTACCTGTCCCCTGGGTGATGCAAGAGACAAGGTCCTGCAGTCGCACCTTGAATTCATCAAAGCTATCAGTGCGCACGGTAGCTTTCGGGCTCTGAGGCTCCTCCCTGTGCAGCGCATCGAGCGCCTTGCGGAGGAAACCGTGCATGTCCAGCACCTCCTGGTCCGAGGCGTAGCGCTTCATCCTCTGCACGAGCACGCGGCCCGCGCGGATGCGCTGCAGCACAGCGTCCATCCGGCCTAGCTGGCCTGCGATCTTCTCGTACTCACGCCGGTACCGCGTGTTCACCGCCTCCAGCAGCTCGCTCTCCTGAGCCAGCACGTGCGCTACCAGCTGGCGCACACCGGCGCGGATCACCTCCTCCGTGTCAGTGCGCACGCGCCCCAGCTGGCTAACGGCTGAGTGCATCTGCGCCAGCGCCGAGTCAAAGGCGTGGTCCTGCTTCTCCAGCAGCTGCGTCATGGAGCCCAGCTCCTCCTGCCTCTGCTGGATCTCCTCGGTGATGTCGCACTTGAGGTCGCCGTGGCCGCTGTCCAGGAGGGCGCAAGAGCAGCACAGTGGCTTGGCGCAGCCTTGGCAGTAGATGCTGCAGACATACAAGGCAGGCCTGAGTTAGGATTCTCCTGCCTTTTCCCCTTTAAGTTTTTATTCACTTCCTCTTACAAAATTATAAAACTTTGAATCATGGTATGCGTCCAGGTTTGTGCTTTCCCCAGTTCAGCGTTTGTGGTTATGGTGATAGCATCCAAACTACCAATAAAGCATTAGACTGTAAAAAAGTTACTGAAAAAAGAATGGCTACCCTCCAGCCGTGAAACAACGCAAAGATTTCTTTTTTTAAAAAATCAGTCACCTCTTCCCACCACTTCTCAATTTCCTTTCTCCACATCCGCGGTAACCCGGTGACTGTCCTCCTTCCACACCTCTCTCCGCTCAAATCACCCCACACAAATGTCCAGACTAGGCAGTTGCTTAAAGGATTCTAAGGACTTGATCCCACTCTCTCCTCGCTAGAGCTGGTTAGGGGACAGTGGCTGTGCTCCTCATTTCCCGGAGGAAGACACTGAGACCTTCCAAGGTTTAAAACTTGGCTCAAATAAATACAGCAATGGGGGTGGGGGTGGATGCTTGTACTTTAAAAAATGAGATCATGCTATACCGTTACTTTGTAACCCTCCTCTAGTTTAACTTTCATTCAGGATATCGTCACACGTCTTTTAAGTATAGCGCTCATGTATTTAATATCTCCTTACATTCCATACAGACCACAACGGATTCAGGACTTCTGTTAATAGCCACTACAGTGATTTCCTGTTCATGCACTTTTCTCCTTTTTTCTCTTTCTTCTTCTTTGGCAATATGGATAATGCTTTATGCAGCCAAATGTATGGATGCTTTTGCTTCTATGAAATAGATAGCAAAAAGGAAAGGACGGCCAGATCAAAGAATGCGTCTCTTTTTATTGAACAGATTTCAGCTGGCGGACAATTCCATAGCATTTACTATATGCCAGACACTATCATAGTCATGACAAATATTAACTCATTCAATCCTCCCCAAATCCTATGTAGCGGGAACACTTATGCCCATTTTAAAGATGAGGAAACTGAGCAAAAGAGGTAAAACAACTTGTTCAAGGTCACGCAGTTAGTAAGTGGTAAGAGTACAGAAGCAAACTGTAGTAGGCAGAGTAACGCTCCCCATCCGTGTACTAATTCCCAGAACCTGTGAATACGTTAGTTTATGAATACGTGGCATAAAGGGCTTTGTAGGAGTGATTGCGTTAAGGACCTTGAGATGGGAAGATCGTCCTGGATTATCTGGACAGACCCAATGTGATCACAGAGGAAAGAGGGAACAGCAAGAGAGTGAAAGAAGGGAGAAGTGATCATGGAACAGAAGTCGGAGTGATACTATCCTGCCGGTTTTGAAGACAGAAGGGGGTCATGAACCCAGGAATGCAGGCAGCCTCTAGAAACTGGAAAATGCAAGAAAAATCAATTCTCTCCAAGAGCCTTTGGAAGAGAAGACAGCCCTGCTGACATCTGGATTTTATTTCAGCGAGACCCGATTCAGACTTCTGACCTCCAGAGCTACACAATGATGATTTGGTGTTGTTTTAAGCCCCTAAGTTTGCTGTAATTGGTTGTAGCAGCAATGGCAAACGAATATAAAGACACAGGCCGTCTGGCTCAGGGTCCATGCTCTTAACCGTGGCAGGGTTGCTTCAAATATTACTGGGAAAAACAGTGTTCGTTACTTTCTCAGAAATATTAGTATACTTTAACTCTCACCGGTGATGATAATACATCAGCCCATGTAAGGCCAGGAGAAAGGCCCTCCGCTGACCACTCCAACTTCAATGACCAAGATTCACTCGTCCTGGAACCGCAAGCAGAGGGCCTGAGAGCCAACCTGACTCGAAAACCAGAGCACGAGACACGGGTCCTCAGCTCTGCTGGCTCTCGGCCTTCCCAAGTCACTGAAGAAGTTACGGTCTCAAGCCGCGATTCTTCTGATCAAGGTGACTTACTCCGGGCTAGCCGAGATCTCCTGGAGAGCTCAGAGAGCAGGGAAAGGGACTGGGGGTTGACGCTGGGTTATGGGCGTTCAGCTGCTCCGGCCTCTGGGCATCTGATCTAAGTAACAGAGACCCGGGACCTAGAGACAGGGCTAGTAACTGAGGTCAGGGGCAGCTGGACTGGAGAAAAGAGCCTGGCAGGTAGGGACCTGCCTCAGCTCTGTGCCCTTAGCTGGCCACTTAACCTCAGTTTCCTTCTTTGTAAAACTAGGACATTTCCCATCACATACGGGAGTGCCGTAGAGGATCCCATCAAAGAACGTCTGTTCTTAACAAAGACGATGATTATTATAATCAGATGAAATATTCGTGCTCAGCAACATCACTATTAATGAGAAATGCTGAGCGATTATGAACAGAACGCATAACTCCACCACAGAGGGCAACTAGGCAACAGCCATCAAAGTCACAAATGCAGCCCTGGCTGGTGTGGCTCAGCAGATTGAGCGTGGGCCTGACAACCAGAAAAGTCACCCGTTCGATTCCCAGTCAGGGCACAGGCCTGGGTTGCGTGGGCCAGCTCCTCAGCTCGGGGGTGTGAGAGGCAACCGATCGATGTAGCTCTCACACATCCACATCTCCCTCTCTTTCTCCCTCCCTTCCCCGCTCTAAAAATAAATACAATCTGTTTTAAAAAATCACAAACTTATTTATCCTTTGACCTTGCAATCCCCCTTCTCCACGTGTAGGACATGAATCTGCACAATCCAACCCAGCCCATGAGAATAAAGAACAGAGACACCCTAGCGGTGACGACCCAGCACAGCGTACAGATGGCGCGTTATGGAATCGCGCACCTGAAACCAGCGTCATTTGTTAACCAGCATCATCCCCAACGAATTCAATAAAAAGGAAAACAAAACCCTACGTTTCCATCACTAGGCAACACGTTACATCAGTTATGACGCACCCATACAACGGAACACTATGAAGCTGGAAAAAATTAAGGAAGCTCTTTACATGGGAAAATCTCCATGGCAACATGAGGATGATAATAGGAGGATTAAATAAGATAATGAATGTAAAAGGTTAGCACAGTGAACAGCATATGAGTGGTCAGTATTTGTACTATGATGTGTATTTTAAGTAAAAAAATCAAAGTGCAGACCTGGATGTATACGATGCTACCTTTCGGTTTAAGAGTGGAGGAAAATAAAAATATAGTCATATTTCATTATTAGTTATAAAGAAATCTTTGGAGGGCACCTACATAATAATTATGGATGGGGCAGGGTGGACATGGAGGGAGATACTTCACTGTATGTCTTTTAGATGCTTTCATGTTCGGACATTGTGACTACGTTACCTATTATTTGAAAATAAAGTGGGCGGCATAGAAACAAAGGAAGGAGAACTAGAGCCAGTTGCCTGGACCTACAGGGAAGGGGCCGAGTCTGACGCTGGCCCGCCTTCCTTCGAAAAAGTGCTCCCCGCCTTCAAGGGGCAACCTCGGTGGCCTGGCTGGAGGGGGGAGAAGACTTCCTGGGTTGACCACAGTCTCCATCCGGTTCTATTTCCAGGCCCCCTCTGCCTTGGAAGGGGCCTCCCTAGGGAAAGGGGTCACCGCTCCACCTCCGGATGGAAGTGGACAACCGGCATTCGGTCTCTTGTGAGTTGGTTAGCCTAAATCGTTTGATTTAGGTCCAAAAGCCCGCAGCCTTCTGATATGGCTGAGGTATAGATCCTGTATCGGGATGACCTGTTAAGGGATTGTCTTAGGACTAGAAATGACCTTCTTGGCCTAGGATGCCTTCGCTCGCACTCAGCGGACGCTCGCTGCATCCACTGTGTTCTCAGCATTTCGGGGAGCCAGGGGGCAGCACCCACAGGAGCTCCCTGAGAAGAACCCAGACTTAACCAGACAGAGAGCGGAATAGCTCTGGAAAGTGAAATGGCAACTCTTTGCTCCTGGAATACTCAAAAGAATGAACTACAACACCACAGAATTAATAAGTTGCTCAGCAAAGTGGCTAAATTATCCGAGACTTCGGAGGAGAAAACAACTTAATTGTACCCCAGCAAAGCAAATGAAAGAAATATGGGGAAAAAATCTCCATGCTCCCATTCACAAAAGCAAGTTTCAAAATTACAAAAAACAAAACAAAACGAAACACCCTAGACATAATTCTAATAAGGAAATACGAAGGACTTATATGGAGAAAAGGGCAAAAACACTCACGGAGAAAGTCTAAAAAACAGAAAAGGGTATTGAGGTCCCAACTGGAGAAACGAAATATTTTAATGTTAATCTTCCTCGAGTTCATATAAAGGTTTAAAACAATCAGTCAAATCACAAATGAGATTCTGAAACTTAACCAACTAATTCCAAATTTCACATAACAATAAAAAAAGATCACCAGGTCCCCAGTGAGGGCCATGTGAGAGGCAACCATACATTGCTGTTTTTCTCCCTCTCTTTCTCCCTCCCTTCCTCTCTCTCTAAAAAATAAATTAAAAAAATTTTTTTAAAAAGAAAAGATCAAACAGGTAAGAAATTTCTGAAAAATCAGCGTGAGGAAGGGCATGAATTATACAACTCCCGTTATGAAAAGAGTGTGGTACTAACTAGTCTAAGACTCAGAAAAATCACCAGAACATACCACATTGTCCTGAAATAGGCCCCGGCATCTACAAGAATGCATATTTCATAAAATAAAGCACCCCAAATTGGACATTAAAGGGGTTTTCAGCAATTGGGATCATATAAAACGGCAGAGAGGGGCAGGAATGAATTAGAGCTTTGGTTCATGTACACTCCAACACATCCTTCGGATGGCTCCCCGAGTTAAATATGAAAATATCCCCACAGAGGTTCTGTCGTTGACTATCTTCTCTCATAACGGCAAAGACCTTATAATCTCAAAAGACATGAAGAAATCACACAATCAACAGATGCAATTACCTAAAAATTCAAAACTGTGTATTTTGTTGGAAGACACTCATGGCTTCCTATAATAAGCCAAGGCAATGACGGGACCTAGGTGGTGGTCATTTTGTTTCGGGTGAGTACAGAGACAGCAGGAAGGAAAGGAACAAGTCTACAGGGATACGAGTTACCTTTCTCTTTTTCCCTCCCCTTTTTATCCTACTGAGACTTTCCAAAAGTTTCCATAAACAATGGCAAGCAAAGGAGTTTGGATTTTACAGAGGCCAGTGGGGAGCCTCGCAGAACAGCCATCCAGGGATCCGCGCGAAGCCCCTGGGCCCCTTCGGCAAGAGGCGCTGTTTCACTTACCCCCCCTCGTGACTGTTCGGCGAGTTTACTAGGTTGTGAGTATTTCGCTTGGAGCCCCAACATGTCCCCTGGGCTCTCAGGCTTCCCATCCCAAAGCTGCCCCTGTCTACACTGTCATGCCAGGGGCCACCACCGGTCAGCAGAAAAGGTATGAGTTCTGGTGGAGACAGACGTGCCTCTGAGCTCCCTCTGGTTCCGAGCTATGATCCTGGACTCAATTACTGTCTGGGTTTGAGTCTTAACATGCCCATCTATGAAATGGGGATAAGGATGCCCCTCTCGTAGACTGCTGCCAGGACAAGATGGGCCGGTGTGAGTGCAGCGATGGGCATGGCGCGGGCACACAGTGGGCGTTCTGGAGCCGTCACAGAGGAGGGGCATTAACTACACACAGACACACGGGTAGCCTGGCTGGGGCTGGGTGCACAGCCCAACCTCAGACAGTACGGAAACGTCACCACTAAGTGTGGTCTCCGAGCTGTCCCTCCCCAGTGTGGATGAGCCACCCCAACCTAGCCACACCTCCTGCTGGGATTAGAGCAGCGTGTCACTTCTGTTGTCCTAGAAAATAGGGTACCTCAGACATGCAGAAATCCCATGAAAATAGGACCTGTGGAGGACAGCTAACCCCAGAACAGGACTCCAGGGCAGGGCCTGGCTTGCCTGAAGGGCAGCTGAAAAACTCTCCACTCCACTCCCCCACCCCTGCCACAAGAATGGACTGGGAGCTTTCACTTTGGTGGTGTAGCAAGAGGAGCAGTTGGAAACTCAAATAGTTAACTAGAAGGCATTTAAAGGGACCCATCAGTCATTTACACTTTAGTATGAATGCACGTACTCAGACTGGTTTCCTGCTATCCGCTGGGTGAAACAGCAGAGGAAAGAAGATTTCTGAAGCCAGGAGAGCAGATGGGTGATTGTAGAGTCTGGGATGCTTACAGAGAGTGAAAGCACTATTCCTACGGCCCTCCCCGCTTCCACTTGTTCATTGGTTGAGAAGAAGGTGGCTGATATGGGAGAACCTGAGGGCACAGAGAGGAAGACACTAGAGATATCAGTTATGGTGCCGGTTTAAAGCAGCAGCAAGGAAAGGGGAGCAGAGGAAGCCTTGTCTGTTTCGCACTATTGCCTTATGCTGGCCTCACACCTCAGAATGAGGACGAGAAAGTCTGTGCTTTTTTTCCTTCCCAGTCTTCTAGGTGGGTCCCTGCTCCCAAGACAAAGGGCCGGCATATCTACGGTATGGAATGTCCTGCGGGCCGCATCATTCATTCAGCAGGGAGCAGAAGCACTGCTGTGTGGGCGCCCTGACGCTGCTGCCCTCTCTGTGGCCGTGAACAGCACCGCCTAGACTCCAAAGGGCACTCAAGCCAGAGGCCAAGGGGAATTCTAGACTCCGCCCAGTCCTCCACGGCTTCCACAATTATTCATCACTGCCTTGTTGCTTCTCCCTTCATTTACTAAAAAAAAAAAAAACCAAAAAAACAAAAATGACTGAGTACCAACTGTGTGCAGGCCTGGGGCTAAGATATAAAGATGATTAAAGCAGAACCCTGGGTCCTAAATTGGTTCCCAAGGCCACTCTCTGTTTTTGCCCTGGCCATGGCTTATCTCCTTTGGCGCTGGCCCCTGACGGGCCTTCCCGCCTCCGGTCTCCCTGATCAGCCCTTCCCAGCAACCCCAAGATGCTATTTCTGAAAAGCGATTATTGCCACACGCGGAGAAATCTGCCATGGTGCCCCTAAGAAGTACAGCTGGAAGAAAATCAAGTGCAAGCCATTTTTACAGCATCATATAAATTATACATTTATAACGGAGATTCAATTTTTGGAACAGTTAGGTCACTCGGGGAAATTTATTGATTTTATAATAATGCACAACAATTATACAGTATTGAATATTAGTGAACACTCATGCAATATGAATTTACAAGCCGGTAAATGTCACAAGACAAGAAGACAAAGTTTATCACATAGATGAGTACAGTGATTATCAAGCTATTTAAATCTGATCTAATTTCAGGAAATGAAATGGAAAGAAATGGAAAAAGCTAAAACTTCAGGTTATTTAAACCACACATAAGAAAAATGACATTTGACAATTAGGGTAACAATAATTTAACACTCTGTGAGTGAAGTAACATGGTATAAATAGGCAGTTCTATTTAGTCATACCAATCTCAAAATACCCCACCAACTCTAACAGCTTTGGCAGGATAAATCCAAATTATAAAATACACCAAAGCAGAAATCTGTTAGAAAATTAAATGCCTCAAGTTTTTTTTTTTTTTTTTTTTAGGTTTTATTTATTTTTAGAGGGAGAGGAAGGGAGGGAGAAAGAGACAGAGAGAAACATCAATGTGTGGTTGCCTCTTGTGTGCCCCTAACTTGGGACCTGGCCTGCAACCCAACAACCCAGGCATGTGCCCTGACTGGGAATCGAACACTTTGGTTTGCAGGCTGGTAGTCAATCCACTGAGCCACACCAGCAGGACCCAAGTTAATAATGTAATAAATGTTAATAGAATCCGGTGACATAAAAATAGGCAGAGAATCCTATATGACACAAAAAATTTTGATATTCTCAAGCACTTTTATAAAAATGTGCATACAATGATTTTATGTAGCTTTGAATGTATACTGTGGTTCTGATCTTTGTTATTCACTCAACAGTCATCAGGTAAGTTCCTCCACATTATAGTAATACCGTTAAGATTAGTAATCTTAAAAAAACCTAAAAATAAATTAAAATTGTAATACTAACAGTAATAATTGAGCAAAAAGAGGATAATTAGGAGGGAGAAGAGTAATGTAAGAAAATGTCACTGAAATGAATAATGTGGTTAAGTTAATAAACTTATTAATAAAGAATGAAAAATATCTTTAGTCATCGAGATGGAAAAAGTATCAATAAATAAATTGGGCCTCGGACCTTCCTCGTTGGCAGCCAAGTCTACAAAGTTCTAAAAGAAGGAGCGTGACCCGGGTGCACCAGCAAACCCAGCCAAGGTTCCATCCAAGCATCTGAGTAGCCCACGGACACCCTCAACACCAAGAAGATTCTAGGAACTCAGGACACAGCTGTTCTTCTGGAAAAAAAAAAACAACTGCTGATTGGCGACATCCATCCGACCAAGAGCTGAATCAAAATTAAAAATCCATGAAATGTGATGTCACAGTAAAAGGACCAGGGCTGTCCCCTGGAGCCCTCATGACATGGAACCAATATATGGGAGGGGACCATGCCAGCCTTCACAGCAGAGGCTCAGTCACTTCCGTCTAAAATGGAAATGTTTCTTTATTTTTTTAAAATATTTTATTTATTTATTTTTAGAGAGTGGGGAAGGGATAGAGGAAGAGAGGAAGAGAAATATCAATGCGTGGTTGCCTCTCACATGGCCCCCACTGGGGACCTGGCCCACAACCCAGGCATGTGCCCTGACTGGGAATCAAACCGGTGACCCTTTGGTTCGCAGCCCGCGCTCGATCCACTGAGCTACACCAGCCAGGAAAAATGGAAGTGTTTCTTTAAAAGCACATGATGACGACGGCTACCCCCTAATGCCTTAGTAATTGTTTTGCTTAATCTTAGAGATATCTTTTAGGAAAATATTTGAGGATGAAGAAATATTTCTTTGAAACTGAGCAGATCCAATTTTACTTCAGCTCCTTTTCCATTCCGTTAAAGTCAAAGAAAATTGAATTTTAATATTGGCGAAGTACCATGCTTCCTTTTAGTCATCTAATTCTAAGGGAAACAGGCGACGTACGGAATCCTTTTTCGCAAGGCAACCCCGCGTTAGTGGAGGGGCGCAGGCATGCAGAGGCCAGCAGAGCAGGGAAGGGGCACGGGCTGCAGAAAGGGAGCAGGAAACCCCGCCTCCTGTGTGGCCATGACCCTGGCTAGCTCTCCTGTTCCAGTTAGCTCTCATTAGTGATCTGGCCTCTTGCCTCGTTTATTTACACAAGGCAAACAGTTGTCTTCCTCAGTAATCTTCCAGGAGGCTGTGGGACTTAAAGGTCATCTTAAAGGAGAAACATCTCAAACGGGAGGCAAGTGATTCATTGTGTTAATCAAGGTTGAATCCAGCCAGGTAGCCCGCGCTCTGACCATCCCGGAGAAGGGAAGCTTCCCACCGGAAGGGGCTGCCAGGCACCAAGGGGTCCGGGAGCTTCGCTTGAGGCTGGCATCAGGCCTGGTCCTGCCCCACTGCATTCCACATACCTGGAATCTTTTCTTTGCTTTCACCTGCAGTGGTTGCAGCTCATTCTGCCAACACACACGAAGGACACCTTCCTCGTTCTTTGGATACCAGGCAGAACTGGACTCCCCCTTTAGGGAGCCCCAGACTCCCCATTTTCAGCCCGCGGGGAACAGATTCTCACTCTCTGACACTGGATTTGAGGATGAGGGTGTGTAACCCCTGGAGCTGCTGCATCCTTTGGCAGCCAAGAGGGAGAAGCTCTTCTGCGCATGGAACTGACCTGGAGGAAAGCCAGGTCACAAACACAAAGAACATTGGTCCTGGTGACACAATTTCAATATCTAATCAGGTTGGGCCAGAGGCCGGCTCCACATCTGTCCACTGACTTAAGCCATTCACTTAATTTTTGCTTAAACCACTAAAAATCTGTCACTAATTTATACATTTGTTTTAGTAGAAACTCATACACATGAATCTCCAAGGTCAAAGTACAGCTCCTATGTCAACGCTTTTATTTCTACCCGATTACGTTTCAGGGGATCCGCCCAATTAAACACAACCTTCCCCTCCTTAAAACCGCCCCAGCACCTCATCCACCCGCGTCTCCTGATAGGTACGGGTCCCTGCCACAGAGCAGAGGGCTGTGCGTGCCCACAACTGACTGCAGACAGAAACCCTCCATGGATTCAGACTTCAAAGACAGGGATTCTTATTCTCATTCTCGCAGCAATTGTAATCACAGTGCCAGGCATGAAATAGATGCTCAATACATGATCATTCAATGGCTGGCTGGACAGGTGGAGGAACGTGGTTCTAGGTAGTTTTACGAGTTAGGAATCAATGACAAAGGCCTGTTCATTTCCAGACTTGTTAAAAATTCTTCTAAAATGTCTCAGGCCTCCATCCCTGAATAGCAAAGCCCACTGAAGAAGCAGAGATCAGGCTTCAGGAGAACTGAGACGGGGACATTAACACTGACCCCGAGTCCCTTTCGCCCACATATTATTCCACCAAACCTACCTTCAAGCTCCCTCATCCCTCACCCCATGAAAGGAAACGCAGTTGCTCCTGCCTCTGAAACCAGGTCCCCTGGGTGAATTCACAGAAAGACTTGAAAATGCGTCATTTGACCATGCCCTAAGTCCCGGCAGCAGCCAGGATGAGGGGGCCAGCCAGACGCCTGGGATGCAGACTTTCAGGAGGGCGAGGGAGCTCCTCACCCCTTCATCTCTGCACTCTTGCAGGCCTCCACCCCCACCCCCTGCACCATGGCCTCAGCCTCCCAATGGGGCTCCCTTCTTCCTGGTCCAGATTCTTTTTTTAAAAAAATATTTTTTTTATTTATTTATTTTTTAGAGAGAGAGGAAGGGGGACGGAGGAAGAGAGGAACATAAACACTGATGTGTGAGAGAAGACATCAACTGCCTCTCTCACACCTCCAACTGAGGATGTGGCCTGCAACCCAGACATGCGCCCTGACTGGGAATTGAACCTGTGACCTTTCAGTTCACAGGCCTACGCTCAACCCACTGAACCACACCAGCCCAGTCTGGTCCAGATTCTTTGCTTCAGTTTCTGTTGGGTACCTACGCAACAGTACAGTAGGAAATCTCCTCAAATTCTTAATGGAATGAAATAAAATATAAATAAGCATGCAGCCAAAGAAGCAACTACTGGTCTCCCTCTTCCCACATTCGCCCACTTCAATCACAGTAGCACAGGGCAGGGAGGACCTGATCTTTCCACTTTCTGCCTCCACACCCACCAGTGGGTTTCCAGCAAAGCCCCCATGGGGTCCCACACATACGGTGTTCTATAGACAGTCACTGGTAAAACAAGAGTAAGCGGCATGAGAAAGGAGCAAGCTGAGAACATTCTATGTCCTGGAAATTGCTGGACAGGCTTGTGACTCCTCCAAGCTCATCTTGTCGGACCCCAGCCCACTCTTCCTGCTCCCGCCTTCACGTCCACCTTGCCTGAAGTTTCTGAAGTGCAGCAGACTCGATACTGCCTCTGTCTGCTCCTCCCCTCCATGCCATTTCTCCTTCCTTATGTCAGCCGCGTCCACACCCACTCGGAAGCCGCCTTCCCCAGGAGACGCAGGCTGGGCAGGCAGCTTTTCCTGAGATCACTCACCTTTGTGACCGCCTTCCTTCTCCCTTCTGCCCTTTGAAACTGACGGAGCACGCAGCAGCTGGGTTTACCGGCAGGGGTGGACGTAAGCAAGGGGGCGGAGTGATAAGGGAACTGTCAAAGCAGAGTGACGGACAGTGGTGGACGGGTTTCCTCGTGGCGCCTTGCGGCCTTGGCTGTTAACTGCGGATCTGGTACCTGCACCGGACTGTGACCTCACGGCGGGCCGGGGCTGTATCTGTTCATGTGTATACCCTATTACCCATCAGAGGGCCTGTCGCACAGTAGGAAGGCAGCTGAAAGAACGGACTCCACAGACCCGGTGACTGGATGCCAGCGGCTCCAGTTTAAGAGCGACTCTGGGGCTGCTCTCCAACACACAGTCAAAGGACAGAGTGACTTATTGCTGGAGCAAGTCGTGGGATGTTTCTGTCCCCGAGGTTTCGTTTAGAAAAAACAAGTGGAGCTTTTCCAGTAACTACTGGTAACTTGTAAAACAGTATGAACTGTGTGTGTATGATTCTTAAGCAATCAGGTCGTGTTTTGTAAGCCATCTGCCTTGCTCACGGGTTGGGAATCCTGCCCCCTTGCTGGCCGAAGCAGCCTCACCCGTTGTACCTGGGGAGAAATCCACCCCTGACCCCCACCCCACAGCTGGGACCACTTGTAAACCACCACTCCAGGGGAGAGCCCCGCCCTCACTGCAGGAGGGGGCGGTGGACATGGTGGGTTATGCACCTCTGCCAGCCCACAGCGGCTACTAACACATTACAATTCAGATGTCAACATTTACATGTCAGCACACGACCCAGAATCGCAGGACCTAGAAAGAGAATCAGCAGCCCAAATGGGGACCAAACTGACTGTCAGCCCTCTTAAAAAAAAAGGGTCATAGAGGGAACATGAAACATCTAAAAATGCTCAGTTTGTTTTTCAGGGAGATGAAAGAACATTCTGTATACAGAAAACAAGAACGGGCTGACAACAACATTCATCCTGAGAACACGAACCTTTTGGCAACGGAAACACGTGATTCTTAAGAAACACAAAACAGCCCCGACTGGTGTGGCTCAGTTGGCTGGACACCATCCTGCAAATCTAAAGGTCGCTGGTTCAATTCCCGTCAGGGCACATGCCGGGGTTGCAGGTTCAGTCCAGTGGCAGCATGTGCGAGAGGCAACCGATTGATGTTTTTCTCCACCCTGATGTTTCTCTCCTCTTTCTTCCTCCCTTTCTCCCTCTCTAAAAATAAGTAAACTCTTAAAGAGGGGGAGGGTGGGGAGGAGGTTCCAGCCCAGATGGAGGCATAGGTAGAAACACTTCGCTTCCTCGCACAACCACAAGGAGAGTAACAACCAATCTAAAATCAATAAACAACCAGAAGTGCCAGAAAATCAAACTGCATGGAACTCCAACAACCAAGGAATTAAAGAAACAGTACAACAGAACAGCCAGATCGGTGTGCTGAGACAAAGAAATAGGGCCCAAATGAAAGAACGGAGCAAAGCCTCAGGAAGAGAGCTAAGTGATGAGGAGAGAGCCAACCTGTCTGATGGTGAATTTAAAGCCCAGGTCATCAAAATGCTCACAGAACTGATTGAGCTTGGTCGCAAAATTAAAAAATAAATGAGATACCCAAGTGAAATAAAGTGAAATATTCAGGGAACCAACAGTGACAGGAAGAAAACCAGGCCTCGAAGCAACGATTTGAAACAAAAGGAGAAATAAACAGAGTGAAGAAATAAGAATTAAAAAAAAAAATGAAGAGAGGCTTAGGAACCTCCAGGACATCTTTAAACATTCCAATATCAGAACCATAGGGATGCCAGAAGGAGAAGAACAACAGCAAGAAACTGAAAACTTATTTGAACAAATAATGAAGGAAAACTTCCCCAATCTGGCGGAGGAAATAGACTTCCAGGAAGCCCAGGAAGCTCAGAGAGTCTCAAAGAAGTTGGACCCAAAGAGGAACACACCAAGGCACATCATCATTAAGTTACCCAAGATTAAAGATAAAGAGAGAATCTTAAAAGCAGCACGAGAAAAGTAGACAGTTACCTACGAAGAAGTTCCCATTAGACTGTCAGCTGATTTCTCGAAACAAACCTTGCAGGCAAGAAGGGGCTGGAAAGAAGTATTCAAAGTCATGAAAGGCAAGGACCTACATCCAAGATTGCTCTATCCAGCAAAGCTATCATTTAGAATGGAAGGGCAGATAAAGTGCTTCCCAGATAAAGTCAAGTTAAAGGAGTTCATCATCACCAAGCCCTTATTATATGAAATGTTAGAGACGTATCTAAGAAAAAGAAGATAAAAAATATGAACAGTAAAATGATAACAAACTCACAACTATCAACAAATGAACCTAAGAGACAAACAATGAAACCAAAAACTAAGCAAATAACAAGAACAGGAACAAAATCACAGAAATGGACATCACAGGGAGGGATTTCAGTGGGGAGGGGGAAGGGAGAAATAGGGGGGAAAAGGTACAGGGAAGAAGAAGCATAATCATTAGGCATAAAACAGTCAGGGAGAGGTCAAAAATGGTGTAAGAAACAGAGGACTCAGGGAACTTATATGTACAACCCATGGACATGAACTAAGGTGGGGGGGATGCTGGAGAGTGGGGCGCATGCAGGGTGGAGCAGGAATAAAGGGGGAGAAATTGGGAAAACTGTAATAGCATAATCAATAAAATATAGTTAAAAATAAAAATGAAACTCATCATAGGTAGTAAATAGGGTCTCCTAAAAAAAAAAAAAAAAGGAGTTGGTAAATTAGAAAATCAATTCAAAGAACTCTCTGAGAATCCGGAAGAATAAAAAGCAAAGTAACAGAATTTTTGAAAAAAAGTATGAAAGATGTAAAGTATGGGTTTAGAGCTCCAATAGCCACATAATAGTTGAAAAGGAAAAAAATATGCAAGGGACGGGAAATCAATATATAAAAAAGCAAGAGACAACACTTTTGAGCTGAGGACTTCAATTTTCAGATCCACAATGTTATAGAGAAGCGTTGAAAAAAAGGGACCTACACCTGATAGAATCTGATCAATCATCGCAAGAAAAAAGAAAACAATCATATGAACTCCTGAGCAAACAAAACCTGATTACCCACAAAGAAAAAATAATTAGACAGTAACGGAATTTCTTGTCTGCAACACTGGGGGCCGGAAATGTATAAGGCAACGTTTATATATTCCAAGATGAAGGAACTGTGATGGCAACCCCAGAGTTTTACACCTAGCTAAACTTCCCTTTAGGTGACAGCAAAAGGACATGAGTGTTAAGACATTTTTAAGGCCTCAGAAAGTAAATTTTCTCTAAAAAAACAAACCAAAAAATTACTTGGAAGTAGTCCAGCCAAATGGGAAATTAAAATCTAAGAGATGGCTAACAAGCAAGTTATAATGTGATCATGACATTTAATAACTGTGAAGAAAGAAAGAATAGAAAAGGCATAAAAATTTGGCAATAATCTAGAACTAAAAGTTTATGTTATTTCAACTGAATCTGGGTATGGGTAAAGTACAGAGGGGAGAAGAAAAAGGATGTTAATGGCTTTATCTTGGCTAGCAGAGGAGAGAGTCTGCTCTCGATAAATGTGCGCGCACACACATATGTTCTAACAGTGTTTGTTAGAAATTTAAACAAGAGCAAAAAGAGAGAGAGATAAGAGATATAATATCTGTATATATAGGTGTGTGTATATATAGATGTGTGTGCACTCTGTAAAGAATACAGATTTTTTTGAAGTCCTAGAAATATATTAATTAGTTCAAAGAATATGCTAGACCCCAAAGAAAAACTCAGTACAGTCTCAGTCTAGAACCCTTACATATTAAGTGACTGGACTACAGAAATTAACATCAAATATAGAAAGCCAAACATTACATGTTTTGAAAACAAAACATTAATACCAATAAGGAATATAAGACCAAAAGGTAGGACTTTGAAAGGATCACTGAAACCACCACAAGTATAGATTAGAAATAAGACAGGAGATATAATTACAGGCAGAGAGATTTTTAAATTTTGAAAGATAACTCAAAATGAACTAAAAAATGTTCCAGAAAATCTAAGATCCCAAACAGATCAATACCATGGAAAAATAACCTACTCTTCAAAAAAGACACCAGTCTCATAGTTTTCCAAGAAACTTCTATAAGCCTTAATTGCTTATGTTCTTTAAATTGTTTTAGAGCAGAGAAAGGATAAGAACAGTAAGGTTTTAACATTAATTATCAACATGTGCCAGGCACTATGCAGAGTAATTTAGAGACATTATCACATTCACAAAAGTTAAGCTCTGCTCTGGCCAGTGTGGTTCGGTTGGTTGGATTGTCACCCAATTCATAAGCTACAAGGTCCCAGGCTCCATTCCTGCTCAGGGCACATGCCTGGGCTGTGGTTAGGTCTGGTTGGGCAGCGCAGATGGGAGGCAACCCATGGGCCATTCTCTCGAACTGATGTTTCTCTCTCTGCCTCTCTACCTCCCTTCCCTTCTCTCTCAAATCAATGAGCATGTCCTCGGAGAGGATAAATACAAGTAAATAAAAATTACAAAAGGAAACCTTACAAATTCATTCATATAAAATGAGTAAGAAACCATGACAAAGAAATCACACATATTCACAAAAACTGATCATATCTATAAATAGACATTACAGACTAAATAAGATGGAATCCAGCTATGAATGAATGAGAATTATCAATGGAATCCAGCTATGAATGAATGAGAATTAAAAAATGGTTCAACATAAACTACTAATATACTTCATCATACTAAAAGGTGAAAGGAAACCTTCACAACATCCAAAAGAAGATTCATTCCTGCTGTGGCTGCTGTGGCTCAATGGATTAAGCACTGGCCTCCAAACCAAAGGGTTGCCGGTTCAATTCCCAGTCGGGGCGCATGCCTGGATTGCAGGCCAGGTTCCTTGGTAGGGGCCATGCAAGAGGCAACCAAACATTGATGTTTCTCTCCCTCTCTTTCTCCCTCCCTTCCCCTCTCTCTAAAAATAAATAAATAAATAAAATATTTAAAAAAAAATACTCATTTCTGAGCGCTTAACAAATACTTATTATTTGTTAAAAACAAAATAGCAACAAAATTCTTAGTAAAACAAGAAAAAGGAAGTCAATTTTCTTTTTGTTAACGAGAGAGAGAAACATCGATTAGTTGTTCCATTTACTCATGCATTCATGCATTCATTGGTTGAATCTTGTATGTGCCCTGACTGGGGATTGAACCTGCACCACTGGCAGATAGGGACAGCACTCTAATCAACTGAGCTCCCAGACCAGGGCCCAAGGCAACTTTCTTAATTTGATTTTTAAAAGCTACCTAAGGAAGTCAATAATAAACATCATACTAAACAAGAAAACATAAAAAAATTTTCATGAACCATAGGAACAAGATAAAGTTGCTTTTTTTATTCACTGTTATTCAATATCGTTCTGACCAATGAAACAAAGCCACAAAGTAATGTGTATAAATATTGGAAAGAAAAAAAATTTTATTATTTGCAGATGATATGAGTGTTTACCTAGAAAATCCAAAAGAATCAACTGAAAAACTTACAAAAATAAAAGAGTTCAATATAACTAGCCAGATGTAATTAATACATCTAAATTAAGACCATTAGTGAATGATAATGATGATCAGTTAGAAATTCCAATGGAAAAATATTCCATTCCCAGTATTATTAAATCTTCTAAATTTATCTATAATTTAAAAGTTCAATATGCATGTGAATAAAAATATAAAACCCAAAAGACGAGGCCAATGCTTCCCAGATTTACTGCAATTTTAATCAAAATTCCAATGACTATGTAAATTTTAACACTGCAAAATTAAAAAGCAAAAAAAAAGCAAATTATTTTTGAAGAGTGGGAACATGTCCTATCAAATATAAAGTTGCAGAACTCCTTACAGCAGGGTTAGCATAGGAATAGTCAGATTATCGGCACAGAACAGATTCCGTGAATTCCACAGAAGCATACCCGTGACCACGGGGCATTCAGTACATAGGAAGGGCATTTCCGATCGGAGCAAGGGTGCACTATTAAACTCTCTCAGTGAAAGTTGAGAGAACTGGCTTTCCATTTGGTGAGGAAAGCAAAGCGAAGGTTTCTGCTATATATATGCCACACACAAAGATAAATGCCACTTGAACGCAATATTTAATTATAAAAACAAAACCACGAAATTATTAACATAGACTCTAAGAAACTATTTTTAACACTGGCTGGGAGAAAGAAAATCTTTCCTAGGATGATCAAAGCCAGACGCTATAAAGAAAGAGATTTATGGACTGGACTACATGCAACTGAAAACTTAAACACTGATACCTCCTGTTGTATGAGGTATTGTTTGCACTAGAACAGGCTCTTACAATGAAAGATATTAATTCCTTCAAGGAGGGAAAAGAAGGCAAAGGCCTTAAATTGGCAGTTCACCGATGAAGAAAAAATGGTAAATAAACAGATGCAAAATGGCTGAACCTCAACCTTAAAGATAAGCAAAGAAATCCAAATTCAAACAACAATATCCACCGCTGAAGAATGAAGGTGGGGCGGGGGACTGTGGGAAGCGCAGGTGGTGAGCCAGCAGGAAGTGAGCCACACTCAGTGTAGCAGGAAATGTGGCTCTGAGCGTGTCCGGCCAGCACACACCTTCACTTTCTGAGCACACAAAGCACAAGCAATCTATTGGGGGAGGGTGGCCCAAAGTTCACACAGGTACACTACCTTTTTAGTAAAAGGGGTAAAAATAAGTCCTCAAAAGACTATATATTCCTATCCCTGTATATATTCACAAAGAAACTCTGGAAACATTCCAAACTCAGGACAATGGTTACCTGAACAGGGACAGGAGAAGTGGTAGGAATTAGGCAGATTATAGAGTGGAATAGACTTTGCCCTCTTTACATTAAGTTTTGTGTGCAATTTTTGAACCATGTAAATGTATTATTTATCAAAAAATGATTTAAAAATCTTGCGCTGTTCAATGAAAATAACTGCAGTTGATTGTCTTTTCCATACATACATTCCCAGATAGCAGTGTTCGATTTTGACTTTAAGACAGAAACTACCTGCATCTGTCTCATCCTAGTATCCAGCTACATACCAAGATCCCATGGCAGTGCTTGTGGAAAATTCCACTGTAAGACTTTCTAAACGGGGGTTTGATGACATGCATCAAAATGTAAAATTCTCATACCTCTTAACCTAGCAATGGCATCTTAAAAAATAAATTTATTCTAGAGGAATTACTGAACAGAGTGCACAGATGCTTCTGCAGTATTATGTGTTACAGGTGGAAACTGGAAACCATTATGACCCACTAGCGTAGCATCGCACAAACGGTGGTCACTGCTGCAGATGCTGCTTGTCTGCCGACCGCACTTGCAGTTGGAAGACACTAGAAGCTCCCTGTCCCACGTTCCCAGCTTTGCGACACCGGAGCTCTGCTCCCCACTCACCCTCTACCTGGCTCTCAGATGCCCGCCCCACCCTGACCTGCCCACCGGCTCACCTAGTAAGCATAGGGCTGCGGTGGTTGGGGTTGGAGCAGAAGATGTTGTTCGACTTGCGCGTGCTGTCCAGGAACTCGCACACCGACTGGCTGCGGAGCTCGGCCAGGGGCCGGGCCTCGTGCTTGAGGAACCACTGGTGCGCCTCAAAGCACTTGGCGCAGAGGAGCTGCTCGCACTCGAAGCACCAGAAGTCCGCCGTCTCTTTGCAGCGGGCACAAACGGCCCGCGCGTCCACGATCTGCCGGTACACCGACAGGCGCCGCTGCAGACTCTCGAAGAAGACGTTATCCAGGGCCGGCCCGCTAGCGCCGAGGGTCCGGTCGGCCTGGCAGATAGGGCACTGCATGCCCGGGGTCTCCAGGCATCCTGAGCACACTGTGTGCAGACAAAGCAGTAGCTTAGGGCTCTTGGCTTCTACCTGGCAGCACTGGCAGCGCAGGAACTGGAACTCCTCCTCCGTGGCTTGCTGGGGGAGCAGAGGGGAGGGGTGAGACCTAAAGTCCCAGGAGTCACCCCCCCTCCCCCACGTCCAGTCACATGCTTCTTCCCCTCTTCTCCCCGCCCCTCGCCGACCAGACGCCCGCGCCAATGGCTGGAGGCGGGAGTGGAACTTCGTATCCTATTCCCGGCAATCACTAGATCATGCAAAACCCAGCTTATCAGTACCCCATTTTCCCACTTACTTCCCACTCTACTTCCCATCAGACACAGTAAAAAGGTAAACACAGAACTACCTAACATATGATCCAGCAATTCCACTCTAGTTATAGACCCCAAAGAACTGAAAACACTCCCCAAATGGATACTTATATGCCCACATTCATATCAGCACAGTATTCCTAAGGTGGAAACAACCCAAATGTCCATTATTAACAAATAAAAAAAAAAGTGGTCCATACAGAGAAATACTATTCAGCCATAAAATGGAAGAACATTATGCGAAATGAACTAAGCCAGACACAAAAGGACAAATGTGTGATTTCCCTTATATGAGTCTCCAGAGTAGGCAAATTCACAGAGGCGAGGTACAGCAGGGATTACCAGGGGCTGGAGGAAGGGGAGAATGAGGAGCTACGGCTTTAAGAGTGCAGAGGGTCTGTTTGGGGTGATGAAAAAGAAATGGTGGTGAGGGTTACACACTATTGTTAATGTACTTAATGCCACTGAATAGTACACTTAGAAACGGTTAAAATGGCACATCTTGTGTTGTGTATATTTTACCATCATTTTTTAAAATGCAAAAAAAAAGTGCTTACTAAAGTACCTGGCAAATGAGAAGAGCTCATAAATACTAACCAGTAAGGTTAATCAATATTATTTCTAGATGTCATTATGCAGATAATACAGATTACTGCCATTGGTGTTATTTGTGTTTTCAAAAGGGCCTGGAAGAACATAGAGCAAAAGATCTAAGTAGTTCCTTTTGGGGGTGGGAAGCTGGGGGTTTGCTCAGAAGACTCGGGCAAAGCTTCCAGGAGGAAAACCTAATGAACCCCCTTGTGTACCAGGGTTCGGCGGGCAGGGGGTTCCAGGAGACGGGCAGGGGGTTCCAGGAGACGCGCAGGGAAGGCTTCCTGGGGAAGCCTGGGGCTGTGAGGCCTTAATCGTGATTCATCTCTTTTACCCAAGCCACAGGGTCCCATTCGGATCTGGGACTCGGGCCCCTCCCCAGTCAAGAGCCGTGCTGGGGCAGGGGCCATAAGGCTACTGCCCCGGGGTCTTTTTTAGAGCAGGGGCAAAGAAGCAAGTCGCCGGCACGTGGGACAGAGTCTGGTCCCACGTGCCTCTAATCAGTGGAGGATAGCAACCCAGAGAAGCTCCCCTAACTCATCCTGGTCCCTTTTTCTACTCTCCCCTACTCCTACTCTAAGCAAGAGGGTTAGGACCCTAGCGGTCTGTTCTTCCCTCTGCGTACCTGGTGGCCAAGTCCCCGCTCCCTTCTCGCCTCTCCCTCCACCACAGCCTTAACAAAGCCTAAACCCCATCTCCCTAAACCCCATCTCCCCAAACCAAGTAGTACCTCCGTGGGGCTGTGGTCCGGGCTGGGCTGGTGGCTTTTGGAGGACTCCGGGGAAGGCATGGTGGGCGCGTGCGGCAGTGCGGAGTCCTGCTGGGACCCCAAAGACCCGGCGGGTGCAGGTTCCTGCTGCATGAATCCCAACGCAGTTTCGATTCTCAGTTTTGATCCTGGAGGACGAGAAAAGCTGAACGAGAATCGTGCGCCAGAGGGCTGAATTTCCGGAGCTGTCCGAAAGGGGAGGTGCCAGTTCTGGGCCAGTCTCCCGAGAGGAAGTGAGACAGGAGCTGGGGGCGGTTCTAGGGGCGGAGAGGCAGACAGTGGGTTTCGAAAACACTCCCAGGGCCGGAAGCTGACCTGGGATATTGGGAAAGTGGCAGAACTGATGGGGGAGGCAGCCCTCGCCCTGGGCTTTGGACCGTTCGTCAGCCCACAGTGGCACAGCTTTGTGCCGGCTCCGAGCTGGGAGCCCGGAGCACGGAGATGAGCCACATATGGCTCTTGCTTTGGAAGAATCCCAGATCTAGGGGAAGGGCAGTCCTTAAAATGGAGATTTTCACACAGTATTGAGATGGGCTAGAAAGGAGGTCTCTCAGCTAGGACCTGGAGCGGTGGAAATTCACCGGGGATTCAGAGACTGGGGAGGCCACTAAACAGACAGAACAGCACGTGCAAAGGCATGGAGGTATGCCACAGGGCAGCCTATTTCAAAACTAGTTTTGGTTATTTTCTGATCTAAGGGATCCATGAGCCATGTCGGCCCAGGAGTGGAGTGGGGCAAGATTACAGCTAAGGAGATGGATCAGTTCTGGGGGCGATAGAGTTGGTTTGGAACCTAGAAAAATGTGATCCATTGTGCATGACAGGATTGTCACTCTGACAACCTAGGGGTAGGTGGTCTGTTCTAGGACAGTGGCGGTGAGACACAAGGAGGGACCCGAGTCAGAGACACTAGGAGGACGCAGAGAAGAGGGGAACAGGCCGATGCCTTGGGTGATCATTAGAAAGGCGGGTAAAGCTTAGGCAATGGGAGATAGGGAGGGAAAGGGAAGAGCTGGAGACCAGGTATGAAGAGCGAGGAGAGAGCAAGTTGCCAGACCCCCAATGGTGAGGGGAGAAAGTAGAACTCCAGGTGGCTTCACGGGCGTCATCCTAACCACTACGCTGACCCTCCTGTACCTATGCTGTGCTCAGTTGCAGCTTAGAACAGACTAGAAGGGGTGCTGACAGGGCTCTGCTCTTATAAAGGCTTATACTCTGAAGGAGTGGATAGAGGGGAAGGGGAGGACAACCAAGTCCCCAAGGACTGTGCCAAGGCCTCAGGAACCTGCTCTACCCTCCAGCCTGATCAGGGTCCCTGCAGTTTTACAATCAGGCCATCAAACTAGGAAAAGCCAAACATGGTGAGCAGCTATCTGCAGCAGGGACCTGGAGCTGGTCTTTTGCTGGGGGGAGGGGGTGCTGAGGGGCATGAGGAGGCAGACTGGCAAGTGGCTGAGACAAGGAAAGTTTTCTTAACCTCTTTGCTCACTTTGGAAGACGACCTGCCTCAATGCCCTATTGGAAGTTACTGCTTCTCAGAGTCAACTCTCCATTTGCATCTGGGTTTTCCCAAGCCCTGGAGAGACAAGTTACCTTTGGGTGACTGAATCAAGAGGTGTGATGTCTCTGGACCTACAGGAACGAAGATCTCACCTCTGGACGCTCTGGAGGGTCTGCCCCGTGACAGCTCTGTGCAAACCCCTCCTTCATTACTCTGCTGTGCTTCCTGAAGTCTGCACAGGTAATTTCTCTCCTTCTGTGCCAGAGTTCAGGCCTTCCTGCCCCGCCTGGACCACAGTGACCTAGTCAACAAAAAAGTACTGAGATCACTCTGTGCCAAGCCCTTCTTGCTGGCCGTGGGGACACAAAGGGGAATGATCTGCTGATCATGCCCTGGAAAAACCGTAATTCTAGATAATAAGCCCCTAGCCCCAACTGCCCTCCCTCCAGCATACACCCCCCCTCCCACCTCAGTATTTGAGTTTGGAGAGGGAATGGTACTATTTCCGTGATTCTAGATACGATTCGGCTACTGAAAAATCTCTTTCGAAGCCCACTTGCCCTCGTGATCCTTTTTCTAAGGCCGAGGGGCAGCAGGCAAGCAGAAGGAGGCCAGGACACCTGCCGCCTTCCGGGAACGAAGACCACGCTCCCTCCCCGCCCCGCGGCCGCAGTTCGGCCCTCCCGGCGCAGGGGGCGCTGTGAGGCGGCGGGAGCGGGTCAGGCCCGCCTCCGAGTCCCGGCCGCGCAGGGAAAACCGGAAGCGGCGGCCGGCGGGGGCGGGGCGAGGCGGGGCGGGGTGGGGTAGCGGCTTGCAGGGCGGTCGGGACAGTGCAGCTGTGTAGGCTGTGTCCTTGCACCCCACTGTCAAGCACCATGGTCGGCAGGTCGGACTATCGCGCACTGCCCTTGGGGGACTTTGACCGTGTCCAGCAGTCAAGCTTCGGCTTCTTGGGCTCCCCGAAAGGTTCCTTGTTCCCGGAGCCGGGCGGCGCGGGGCCGGGGGCTGGTGAGTGGCCCGCGCCCCGCCCCCAGCAGAGAGGACCCGGGAGGTAGGGGCGGGTGGCGGCCCGAGCGCTCTTCCTCTCCGAAGTCAGCTGGTCTGGCACAGTCGCGCCCTAAGGCTACGGGAGGGGACACGGGGTGGAGCGGGGCACGGATAGCGCTGGGATGCGGGCGCCGATCGGTCCTTCCTAGCGCCGTGGGGCTGCAGCTCCAGAATTCTCTCTTATCTTCAAGGAACCTCGCCCCACCTCCTCCCTCCTCGGTTCTTATCAGCCCATTAGGCCTGGGCAGAGGGTTCAAGTTCCCATTTTGACCACGAAGAAACAAAGGTCTAGGAATAGAAGGTCATCGGCACGCCCAGGGCAGTCGCTGCAGAGAAGTGTCAGGACCCTCACTGCCCCCCTCCCAGCCCCCGCATCTCTTAGATTCCTTGAGCTGGAGCACCTTCCTCCCTGTCTCCTGGTGGAGATGTGCGGGCGAAAAAGTCCCTCAGCTGCCCTTGGTCTGCTCTGGTCCTGTCTGGCCCCAAAGCCTCGAGTCCCACATTCCTCAGGCTGACAACCAAATTCTGGAGGAGTAGGTCCCTCCTTGACCGTCCTGTGATGACAGCTGCTGCATCCGAGGGTTCCTTTTCTGAAGGGGCCATGTGGATGGGAGCCAGGCAGGAAAGGAGGCTGAGTGTCCTGGGAGGCAGGGAACCTAGAGGGTATGGGGTTCCTGGGAAGATGGGGCAGAGGCGCCTGTCTGCTTCCTGTCTATGGTAGGGAAGGAAAGAGAGAAGAGAATAACCTCATCCCAGATTCTGAGGTTAGCTCAGCTTCACTCCCATCCTGGGCTCCTGGCTCTCCGGGGGCCAGAACCTCTGGCTCAGATGAGCCTCATCTTCCTAGTTCTCCCTCCCCACCTCCCACCTGAAGCTCTTCCGGTGAAGCATGCATTTGGTGGTGCTTAGGGCATGAAAGCGAGTGAAGAATCGTGAGCTAGGAAAGAACAAGTCAGTCCTCACCGGTGGCTCCTATTGGTGAACCGTCAATGTTTTACTTCTTTAGGCAAAGGACTCCTTGAAAGCACCCTTCCAGGGCTGCTGCGAGGGGAGGGGTGTGTTCTGCCTGCAGCTTTCAGTTGAACCCAGCCCGTGTTTACAGATTCCCAGGTGCTCCTGGCCCTGTGCCAAGTCTGGGAAGGCAGCGCATTGTAAATCAGATAAGAATATTGCTCCCTGCTCAGCCCAAAGAGGAGAGCATCACAGGATTTGCTTCTCAGATACAATGACCCTTGTCCAGCAGAGAATAGTCTCGGGAGGGTTGGGCTTGGGGCAAATTCGTTTTTTGTTTTTTAATCCTTACCTGAGGGTATGTTTATTGATTTTAGAGAGAGAGAAAGAGGGAGAGGGGGAAACATCGATGTGAGAGCAAAACACTGATCGGTGACCTTCCATACACGCCTGACTGGATATAGAACCTACCAGCTTTTGGTGTGTGGGATGGTGCTCCAACCACCTGAGCTACGGCCAGGGCGGGACAGATTAGTTTCATTGTGTGGGAGGAGGGGACCATCCTTCACTAAGCACCTGCCCAAAGGTGTGGGCCTGTTAGGTGAGGAGGCAGAGGAAGAGCCCTGAGAAGGAAGGGAGGTGGGCCGGAGGTGTACTTGACCATGTTCACTCTGCCCGCAGCTGTCCTGGCAGGTCCAGTTGGTGTCCCTTGACTGCCTTTGTTCTCTTGTCCCAGATGCACCTCAGACCTGGCCCTCCTGCCTCTGCCACGTCCTCATTAGTTTCCTGGGGTTCTTGTTGCTGCTGATTACCTTCCCCGTTTCTGGCTGGTTTGCCCTGAAGGTAAGGCTGACCGGGTCAGCCCCAGGGTGGCTGGGCCATACTGAGAGCTTTGGTGTTGATGGATGAATTTTCCATTCTCTGCTTCCTTTCCTTAAATATTTGTTATCACACGTCTGTGAAATGGGCTGTGTGAGGAGTGTTCATTATTATCATCTTTCAGATGAGGAAACAGACTCAGATGTGTCCCAAGTCACATGGGAACCAAACTGCCAAGTGCTGGGCCCTGGGTGATCGTGTCAAGGTGCAGACAGATATTTTTCCAGATCTTCCTTCCTTTTTCCTTTTATCAAGGGAGTCAAACTCACTTTCACCAGGGGCCACATCAGCCTCGCGGTGGCCTTCAAAGGGCCAAAATAATTTTAGGACTGTGTACATGTAACTACTCCTTAACAGTTAAGCAAGAGCTCGGCACTGCCGCCGGGTAGAAACAAGGTGGAGGGGCGGACTTGGCCCGCGGGCCTTGTGTTTGCCACCTGTGCTTTAGGTGAAGTTAAATTAAAAATGAAAAACATTCAAGTTGGCCAGCAGATAATGAGTGAAAAGCAATCCAGCCTCGTTTTCACAGGGGCTGGTGCAGGTGGGACAAGGATGAGCCGCTGCTGAGAACCACGCCTGAAAGCTGCTGCGAAGCGCCAGCCCGGGCAGGCCTTGCCCTGGGCCACAGTCAGCTCTTCTAAAAAGGCTTTGGGTGTGGTGTGGTCTGGAAGGAAGTCCTTAGAAAGTCCTAAATCCTAGCCCTGAAACCACCACTGAAATATTTGTGACCTTGGGCAAGTCACTTTGCCTCCCAGGGCCTTCATTTCTCAATCTGCATGTATTTGCTTCTTGGAGGACTCCAGGCCCCTGAAGTGGGCAAAGGCTTTTGCTTAGGGTTATGGGTAGCCCAGCCCAGAATTTGCCCCTGACTAATTCAAGAGCAGACAGTTTCCTGGTGTGAGTCACACCTAGCTTCAGACCACAGAAATGAGGAGTTTCTCTGAGGATTGAGCTGAGACAGCGTGGTAGTTGAAAGCATTGGGAACTGCATTCGGATCTTGCCCGTTTCGCTTAGGGACGTGTGATTTTTGAGCAAGTCATTTAATACCTCAGAGCCTTGGTTTTCTCGTCTGAAAACAGAGAGTCGAAGGGTACCCGACACTGCCCAGGGAAAGGGGGTGGGGGGGGAGGGGGAGGGCCCTGGGCGGCCAGCATCGCCAGCCCAGGCTCCCGGCTCTCAAGTCTCCCTTTGCCCTTGTGGACAGACCGTGCCCGCCTACGAGCGGATGATCGTGTTCCGACTGGGCCGGATCCGCGCCCCTCAAGGGCCTGGCGTGGTTCTGCTCCTGCCCTTCGTTGACTCCTTTCAGAGGGTGGATCTGAGGACGCGAGCCTTCAGTGTCCCTCCTTGCAAGGTGAGGGGCTTCTCGGCTCACCTGGGCAGAGGGAGTGGGGGCTCGTATAGAGTGTGTTCTGGGTGCTGGTAGCTTGGCCTGTGAGTAGCCGTCAGGGACGGGGAGGGGGATAGACCAGAAAACTGAGGACGGAGGCTGGGAGCCCCTCCTTGCTCCCTATACCTGACCCCTTGTACTTGGGGACACCGTTTTGTCCACAGGGGGGGTGGACCCAGCTGAGTGGTCTCGGGGGGCCTGGCCTTCCTGCAGCTCCAGCCCCTTGAGTGGCTCCTCTTCCCTGCCCGCCCCCCACCCCAGTTGGCTTCTAGGGACGGGGCTGTGCTGTCCGTGGGGGCCGATGTCCAGTTCCGCATCTGGGACCCAGTGCTGTCGGTCATGACCGTGAAGGACCTGAACACAGCCACACGCATGACGGCCCAGAATGCCATGGCCAAGGCCCTGCTCCGGAGGCCTCTGCGGGAGATCCAGCTGGAGAAGCTCAAGATCAGCGACCAGCTCCTGGTAGGAAGCTCTTCGCGGGGCAGGCCAGAGGCTGGCTCCTGGGCCTGGCTCTGCGGCGGGGCACTTTGAACAAAGAGGCAGGCCACGTGGGCCTCAGTTTCCCATGTGCCTGAAGAGTGTGACAGACCTTAGCGATCTGGCGCAGAGGGGTCCCTACAGCCAAGGGGTGCTGACGGGCGCGGCTCGGCAGGAGTTCTTGGGGTCTGCCTCAGACGGCTGAGGTCTGCCCTCACTGTTCCCTCGGCGTTGCCGTGACGACACAGGGCCCCGGGGTCCTTAAGCAGACCTGGGGCAGCCGGTCGATGGAAGGAGCGGGGCCTGCCTGGCCCAGTCACCTTCTGGAGAGTTCTCTGCCCCTCGGTGGGCGCCTGTGTTTCTGTGGTTTCGTGTTCCGGCTTCTCACAGAAGAAATGGACACAAGGACGTTTGGAACTTTGTCCTGCTCCTCCATGTGTGGGCAGTTAGTCTACACTGGGATTCACCTCAAATCCTACGGCAACTTGGGGTAGAAATGGATACACAGGTGCTGGTGTGTCCCATGACCCCATGTCCTAATAGGAAACACAGGTGCACTTGCCCTCGTTCCTCTCAGCTCTGCTTCCCCAGGAGTGGGGCGTGGGGCATTGCCAGGCCTGGGGGTCCCGGTCCTTTCTGGAAGTAAGTCAGCCAACTTGGTGGAATCCCCGAGAAAACCCTACTTGGAATGGTAGGGCAGTGGTAGGGAATGGTAGGCCTACTTGGAATTTCATGGACAGAGCAGTTTATAGTTTATAAAGTCCTCTGCCAGCCCCTGTGCACCTCAGCTTCACAGTTTGCTGCAAGAGGGCCGATATCAAATCATTTTGGAGGGAGGAAACTAGGCCTCAGAAATTACGTGGCCTGCCTCTCAGCAAGGGCAGAGCTGGACCGGAGCCGGAACAACTGCCCCCTGCCCCAACCCAGTGCTAGATCATTTTAAAACACTTTTTAAAAATGTTTTTCAGTGACAGTTGACATTCAGTATTACGTTAGTTTCAGGTGTGCAGCGTAGCGGTTAGACGTGTGTGACTTAGGAAGTGAGCCCCAGTCACACCACATGTGGCCGTCACCACACTGTGGACTGTGTTTCCTGTGCTTTGCTTGCTCATCGACTATTCTTTAGCTGCCTGTGTGTGCTTCCTGATCCCTTCGCCTTTCCGCCCAGACCCTGGGCCCTCTTCCCGTCTGGCCGCCATCCGTCCGCCCTTCGTGTCTCTGAGTCTGTCTCGGATTTGTTCGTTTGTTGCGTTTCTCAGGTTCCAGGTGTAAGTGAGATTGTGCAGTCGGCGTCTTTCGCTGTCTGACCTGTTTCACCGGGCACCGCACCCTGCAGGTCCTCCGTGTTGTCGCGAGTGGGAAAACGCCGTTCTTTTTCACGGCTGGGTCACACTCCACTGTATCCGCGGGGTGCCTCTTCCTCGTCTGCTTGCCACTGCTTCCATGTTGTGGCTGTGACTGTCGACGAAGCAGCGGTGAACATGGGGGCGCATACAACGTTTTGAATTAATGTTTGGATTTCTTTGGATTACTATCCAGAAGTAGGATTGCTGGTTTGCAGGGTAGCTCTGTTTTTCATTTTTGGGGGGACCTACATACTGTTCTCCACAGTGGCTGGAGTTAGGTAGGACCGTGTCTCAAGGTCTGGGTACTTCTTCCTAAGCGCCATTCTTGATGAGTGTCCAAATGTAGCACAGCATTTTATAGAAGGAGCCGGAAATAGGACGAGCTTGACAGGGACCCACCCTGATTACAAACTGCAAAGAAGAAGCAACGTGAATAGTGAATGTAAGCCATGGCCAAGCCTCCCTTCGGGGAGACAGAGCCTGGGATGTGACTCCACGATTCCTTGATTGGCTCCACGTAAATAAAGCCACCCAAAGGCAATGGCAGTCGACACCCCACGTGGGGACCTCCTGGAGTTAGGTGACAGCCGCACCTGTCTGCACGCCACCAGCAGCGCACACGGTTCCCCTTTCTCCGCAGCCTCCCCAGCACTTCTTGTGTATGTATTTATCAACGGCAGCCATTCTGACAGGCGCAAGGTGATACTTCACTGTGGCTTTAATGAGCATTTCTCTGATGATTAGTGATTCTGAGCTCCGTTTCCCATGTCTGTGAGCCATCTGCATGGGCCCTTTGGAGAAGTGTCTAGTTGGGTCCTCTGCCCATTTTTCAATTGAATTGCTCTGTGTGTGTGTGTGTGTGTGTGTGTGTGTGAGAAGTTGTGTAAGTTTCTTAAATATTTTGGATATTAATCCCTTATCAGATTTGTCATTGGCAAATATGTTCTCCCGTTCAGTAGATTGTCTTTTCATTTTGTTGCTATTTCTTCACCGTGTAAAAACTTGGTAGCTGGTCATGGTCCCGTTTGAAGGACACACGTCCAGAATAGTGTTGCTAACAGTGATGTCAGAGCGCCGGTGCCTGCATTTTCTTCTGAGAGTTTATAGCCTTGAGTCTTACACTCGAGTCTTTAATCCACATTGAATCTGTTCTTGGATATGGTGTGGGAAGGTGGTCTAGTTTCATTTTTGTGCATATACCTGTCCAATTTTCCCCACACCATTTATTGACCGTCTGTACCCCATTGTATGTTCTTGCCTCCCTTGTCAAATATTAATTGACCATACAGCTGGGTTTATTTCCGGACTCTCCGTTCTGTTCTGTTGACCCATGTGTCTGTGTTTATCCGGTGCAGCGCTGTTTTCATTACAGTACTATGAATACTTATAGTGTAGTTTGACCTCAGGTAGCGTGATACCTCCGCCTGGGTTCTTTCTTGGGATTGCCTTCGCAATCGGGGGGTCTTCTGTGGTTCCAGACAAATTTTAGGATTCTTTGTTTAATTCTGTGAAAAATGCCTTTGGTGTTTTGATAGAAATTGCACTGAAACTCTAGATTCCTTTGGGCCATATGGACATTGTAATGATATTAATTTTTCCTACCCACAAGCAGGGTGTATGCTTCTGTTTGTTTGTATCTTCAGTGCCTCATAGGATTCCAAGTTCGGGTCTTTTACCTCCTTGGTTAGATGTATGCCTAGGTATTTTGTTCTTTCTGATCCAGTTGTAAATGGGATTTTCTTAATTTCTCTTTCTGGTTGTTTTTTTGGTGGAACCTTGAGGTTCTATCCATACAGCATCATGTAATATGCAAATCATGATTTGCATACTCCTCTACTTCTTCCTTTCCAGTTTGGATGCCTTTTATTTCTTTTTCTTGTCTGAGTGTTGTGCTGACTTCCAGTACTCTGTTGAGTAAAAAGCGATGACAGTCTTGTTCCTGGTCTTAAAGAGAATGCTATTAGCTTTTTCCCACTGAGGATGGTAGCTGTGGGTTGGCCTTTATTGTGTTGAGGTGTTTGCCCTCTGTTCCCACTTTGCTGAGAGTTTTTATTGTAACTGGATGTTGGATTTTGTCAGATGCTTTTTCCGCCTCTATCGATGTGATCATGTGATCTTTATCCTTCATTTTGTTTACATGGTGACTCACATTTATGGATCCGCGGGTACTGAACCAGCCTTGCTTCCTAGGACTAAATCCAACTCGGTCATGGTGATGCATTGCCAAATTCAGTTTGCTAATATTTTGTTGAGGACTTTCTTTCTGATTTCTACCGGGATACTGGTCTATAACTTTTTTTTTTTTTTACACTGTCTTTGGTTTTGGTGTCAGGGTGATGCTGGCCTCATAAAATGAGTCTGGGAGCCTTCCTGCCTGGAGTAGTTTGAGAATGGGAGGTGTTAATTCTCCTTTGAATGTTTCACGTCGAAAGCCGTCCAGTCCAGGACTTTTGATTGTTGGGAGTTTTTGATTACTGATTTGATTTTGTTAGTAGTTACTGGTCTGTTCACATTTTCTGTTTCTTCTTGGTTCAGCCTTGGAAGATTTTATGTTTCTAGGGGTTTATCCATTTTTTTCTAAGTTGTCCAATTTGTTGGCATCTAGTTGTTCATAATATTTTCTTACAACCCTTTGTATTTCTGTGGTGTCAGTTGTCACTTCTCTCTTATTTCTGATTTTATTTATTTGGTCCTCTCACTTTTTTTCCTGATGAATCTGGTTAAACAGCTTTATCAACTTCATTTAACTTTTTCTAGTTTCTTTAGGTGGAAAGTTAGATTGTTTATTTGAGATGTTTTATTGTTTCTTGAGGCAGGTCTGTATTGCTATGAATTTCCCTCTTAGAAATGCATTGGCGGTGTCCTGTCTGTTTGGAATTGTTGTTTCATTTTTGTCTCAATGCATTTTTCGATCTCTCCCTTGATCTCATCGTTTATCTATTCATTGTACAGTAACGTGTCATTTGGCCTCCGTGTGTTTGTGTGCTTTTCAGTTTTTTTCTTGTAACTGATTTCTAGTTCCATACCCTTGTGTTTGGAGAAGATGTCTGATATGATTTAAGTCTTACTAAGTTTACTGAAACTTGTTTTGTGACCCAGCAGGTGGTCTCTCCTGGAAAGTGTTCCATGGGCTCTTGAAAAGAATGTATATTTTGCTGCTTTGAGGTGTCCTTAAAAGTATCTATTAGGTCCTCGCAGGTTAGATTCCCAGTCAGGACACGTACGTGGGTTGCCCACCAAATCTTCAGTAGGGGGTGCTCAGGAGGCAACCCCATATTGATGTTTCTCTCCCTCTCTTTCTCCCTTGCTTCCCCACTGTCTAAAAATAAATAAAACCTTTTTTAAAAAAAATCTATTAGGTCCATTTGGTCTAATGTATCCTAGAAGACTGCTGTTCCCTTGTTGATTTTCTGTGTGGGCGATCTGTTTATTGATATCAAAGGGGTATTACAGTTCCCCACTCTGACTGTACTACGGTAGAGCTCTCTCTTTGTGGCTGTCAATATTTGCTTTATGTATTTAGGTGCTCCCACTATATCCTCTTGTGATCTCTTTATCATTATGAAATGCCTTCCCTTGTCTCTCGTTACAGCCTTTGTTTTAAAGTCTATTTTGTTGGATGTAAATATAGCTACCCCAGGATTTTCTTGGTTACCATTTGCATAAAATACCTATTTTCATTCCTGTACTTTCAGTCTGTATGTGTCTTTTTTTTTAAGGGATGATCTATTTCTTTATTTCTCTATGTCTAATGAAATCTGCTGTGAATCTCAGCACTTTTTTTTTTTACTTTGTTTTTATTGTTGAGTTCATTTGTGTTTTTCGTTACGAGGTAGGTCTCTTGTAGGCAGGGATGTGTGTGGGTCTTGTTTTCTCGTCCATTCAGATGCCTATGTCCTTTGATTGGGTAGTTTCATCAGTTTACATTTAAAGTGATTGTTGATAGGTGCGTAGTTATTACCAGTTTATTATTTATATTTTTAATTTCCTTTTTCTTCTTCTTGAAGAAGTCCCTTTAACGTCTCTTGTAATAATACTGGTTTGGTGAAGATGAACTCCTTTGGCGTTTTCTTGTCTTGGAAACTCTTTCTCTCCCTTCGATTCTAAATGATAGTCTTGCTGGGTAGACTGATCTTGGCTGTAGGTACTTGCTTTTCATCACTTTGACTATTTCTTGCCAACTCCTTCTGGCTTGCAAAGTTTTTGTTGAGAAATCAGCTGACAGTTTTATGGGAAGTCCCCTGCAGAAGCTTTTCTCTCGCAGCTTTAAGATTCTCTCTTTGTCTTTAACCTTTGACATTTTAATTAAACTTTTCTTGATGTGGGCCTCCTTGGGTACATCTTGTTTGGGACTGTCTGTATTTCCTGGATTTGTGTGTCTTTTTCCTCTGCCAGGTTAGGGAAATTTTCCACGATTATTTCTTCAAATAGGTTTCAGTTTCTCGCTTTTTCTCTTCTCCTTCTGGCACCCCCATGGTGCAGACGATGTCATCCCAGACGCCCCTTGACTAACCCTCGTTTTTCAGAATTCTTTTTGCTGTTCCCCTTGTGTGCTTTTCACTACCTTGTGTTCCAAATCACTGATTCCACCCTCTATCCAATCTGCTGTTGACCCTGTCTAACACATTCTTCGTTTCTGACTGGTTCTTTTTTATGGTTTCTCTCTTTTTGTGTAAGTTCTCACGTAGTTAGTCCGTTCTTCTTCTAGTTCATTTTCAGTGCTCAATCTTACACAGCCCAGATAATAAGATGATAACCATTTTTGTTTAGGGAACCTCGTTTCATTTTAATTTACGTTTAGGGAGAGGAGATTGATCTCGGCCTGCTCCACGTGGCTTTGGCGCACAGACCCAGGCGAGGCAGCTCGGGAGGAGTCGGTCTCCCCGCAGGGTGTCAGAGTCGTTAGGGCCCAGGCCGGCCGGGCTGAGCTGGCCGCTGGTGAGTGGGGCCAGTGTCTCTGGTTAAAGTGAAATCTCCGGAAAGCCTGCCCATCTCCCTGAGCCCTAGTTCTGGCACACGTTTTTGTCTCTTATTTCCCTTTTGCCTGATACTCCCCATCTTGGTAGGCTCTCCTTAGCTGCTCCAGGCCGGCCACGTCACCCCTCGCCCTCCCGGTTCAGCCTTCCCGCCCTCCCCATCCCTCTCTGCAGCAGGCTGGCCCCCTGAAGCTCAGGACAAGAACTCCGTCAGCTCCCCCAGCATCACCCCTGCGGACTCACCTGCGCCTGCGCTGTGCTCTCTGCCTCACTGGAAACATCTGCTTCCTCCGTCCGCAGGACCCTGTCCCCGCGCCAGCCGTGCTCTGGGCCCAGGACCCGGCTCCCTTTGTCCTTTCCTTATCCTTTCGTCCTTGCCCTCACTCCTCTCTCCTCTCTCCTTCTTGTCTTCCTGCCCTCAGTCGAGGCTTCTTCCAGGCTCCTGAGACAGGCGTCACGGTGAACTCGCTCTTGCTCACGCAGAGGGCACTTTCAGTCCTTCCCCCGTTCATCGGCTGGCAGCCTCCAGCTCTGTGCGCCCGCCCTTCTCTCACTCCAGATGGACGGTCTGCTTTCCTGGGCGTCCGTCGTTCCACACCCCAGCCTTCCTCCTTCTGTCTGGCCGCCCGGGTTCCTCCCTGTCGCCCTGCTCTTCAGAGTCCAGGTTTCTGTTAATGGCCTGTTTCCATCCGTGAGCTCCTGGGTAGAGCTCATTTACCCGGGGCTTTTGCTGCCTCTGGACAGCGATTATTCACACCACTCTGCTCCAGCCCCGCTCTCTCCCGCACCCTGGACCCATTTACCCAAACGCCTAGCGGACACTTGGCTGTGCTGTGCTCACCTCAAGCTTAGGGTATTTAAAACACGATCGTCCCTCCTCTCCACATCCCCAGTCCTGCGTCACCCCGTGTGTCCTCCTGGGCAGACGTCCACACTGACGATCCACGCCAGCACCCCGAGTTCTCTGACGTGTCGTCACACATCTGGCCAGGCAGCTGGCCTGGCGGTTCTCTTTCTCCAGTCTTGCTGCAGCCTCGCAGAGATTACAGAACTGCGCCCCCCTCGGTGCCTCTTTTCTCAGTGGCTGCCCGTCTGCCTGATGCCAGCTTCACATCATTGTTGGTGGCCCTTTGAAACAACATCCTGCTTGGTCTCTGTGCCTCCACCCTCAGCCCCTCCATCCCGTGTCCACATGGCAGCAAGAGAATCTTCCCAGCTGCAAGTCCACTCTGTCAGCTCCCTGCTGAACTCCTTCTGGGGCTCCTTGTACCTCGAAATAAATCCGGGTGAGCAGGAGCAGCCGCCTCAGACCCCTCGGCTGTCTCCAGTCTCCCAGCCCACACTCGAGGAGCTATGGTTACTCGTAGTTCCAGAATGTTCTCGGTCCTCCTGCCTGGGTTTGTGTGCGTGCGTTGCCCGAAAGGGCCCTCCTTTCCCTGATGCCCCTTCGCCTGGGTAACTCTCTGCCCCATGTCTTTCCCGGTAAAGTCAGCCCTTCGCCTACATAAAGTAAGCCCTGGGTGCTGGCTGCCAGCTGCCCACAGCTGGGATGTGATCGCCTCGCGCCCGTGTGCCCGGGCGGAGCCTTGTCGTCCATGTGGGGCTCGTCCAGCCTGCCCACAGCAGCCGCCCCAGGAAGGTGCGCTCAGTGGGTTCCATTTCTCCCCACGCTGTCCTCCAGCTGGAGATCAACGATGTGACCAGGGCCTGGGGGCTCGAGGTGGACCGCGTGGAGCTGGCCGTGGGGGCCATGCTGCAGCCGCCCCAGGACGGCCCCCTCCAGCAGCTTGCCCCCCACCTTCTGGGGCTGGGCACGTCCTCAGTGGCAGGATGCGCCCCGCCCCTGGCACAAGGTGAGGAGCCTCCAGAAAAGGGTGGGGACACAGCAGGGCACTCCGCTCGGTGTGCAGCACGGGCCAAGCTCTGCTGCTGGCTCCCCGAACCGAGCACCTCGGTGTAGTCTGGCCCCGCCTGTCCGTCAGGCCCCTGCGATCCTGGCGCTGTCCAGAGCTCAGGTGCGGGCAGAGCCCAGGTGTTGTGAGTGCGTGTGGCCTTTGGGAGCCTGCAGAGCAGGAAGCAACAGCGTCCAGAAAAGAGATTTACGCTCAGGACTGGGGCACCTTAGAGATGCGGGTTGGGAGTTAAGGCAGAAACGCAAGGGCAGCTTCTGAGCAGAGGAGCAAGTTGAATCCAGACCCGAAGGGGATGTAAGAGGGAACTGCCGCAGGCCAGTGATCCTGACCTTAGCAGCCACCTGACCTCCCCTCTCCGCCTCCCTCCCCAACCCCCTGGGCTCCCCCACCGCAGACACCTTGGAGATGGTGAGCGAAGTCGAGCCGCCCGCCCCTCACCCTGGTGCTGGGCCCGGCTCGAAGCAGCCGGTGGCCGAGGGGCTGCTGACAGCTCTGCAGCCGTGCCTGTCCGAGACCCTGGTCGGCCACGTCGGAGCCTGCTACCAGTTCAACGTCATCCTGCCCAGCGGCGCCCAGAGCGTGTACTTCCTGGACCTCACTGCAGGTGCAGCTGCCTTCCCTGCCCTCTCCTTCCCGCCCAGGTTGCTTGTAGCCCCCACCCCCTCCCCCGGCCCGTTTTTAGACTTCCCCTGTCCCGAGAGCAGTTCAGGGTGAAGCCATGGCGGTCAGGGGTGCAGACAATGACTGTCCTGGCCTTGGTCTCCCCGCTCTGTCCTCACCAGCAGGACAACTCAGATAGCCACGCCGCCTGTACCAACAGCCCTGCCCAGGCTGCAGGCCTACTGTGTGCCAGGCTCTGCTGAGTACTTTTCATGCGTCATCTCACCCACTTCTCATCGTGAGCCTATGATTTAGGGACTATCATCGTCCCCCTTTCACCAGTTTGGAAACTGAGACTCTGAGCAATTCCACAGCCAATTGGCCCCGAACCCAGGTATCAGACCCTGAGTGTTTAATCACTGCTCTCTGCTCCTCCCAGTGGGACGGGCTAACTAGCCCCGCCCCCAGCCCCCAACATAGCTGTCCCCCTGCTCACACTTGGTTTTCTTCTCCCCGCAGGGCGAGGGAGAGTGGGACGCGGGGTGCCGGATGGCATCCCTGACGTGGAGGTGACGGTGGCCGAGGCAGACCTGCGGGCTCTGTTGTGCGGGGAGCTGCGGCCCCTGGGGGCCTACATGAGTGGGCGGCTGAAGGTGAAGGGCGACCTGGCAGTGGCCATGAAGCTGGAGGCCATCCTCAGAACCCTGAGGTAGCAGCCCTGGCTGACCCTCCACAGCCCAGCCCAGCCTGGCACCGAGCCGGGGGCGTCTGGGAGGAAGAGGCGTTGGCGCCTCCGACTACTGAGTCCCTGAGCAGTTGCAGGCCCGGCCAGGAGCCAGTGAATGGAGGTTGAGTGGGGCTGCCCTGCCCTTCCCAGGCCCCGGCCAAGGACCTAGCCCTGAGCTGGGCACACAGCACAGTGCCAGGCGTGCCAGGCCCACTCTGCGCTCCCGCCGGTCTGATCGGAGGGGCAGGGCCCCCCAGGAACAGCCAATAGCAGCTGGTTTGGTCCCGCCGTGAGGGGACAAAGTACGTGGCTCAGGCTCCCAGATCCCGAGTGTGGTTGGGGGTGGGGATGGAGAGGACAGTGACCCAAGAAGAGGTCACTGCAGCCAGAGGGATCTGGGGGTCAGGCAGGGCCCACGTTCCAGACCCACAGGGTCGGGTGGGAGGGAGTGGAGTCTGCTCCTCCCTGGGCCCTGAGCACCCCTCGACTTGCCTGACAGCTTGCCCTTAGCGCCTGCCAGGCCGGCGGGGGCCTGGGGCAGCGCGAAGGGGGCCCTGCCCTTCCTGTGCTTCCGACCAGGGCTTTGTGAGCTGGGGAGCAGTAGGGTGTGGCGTTGGGTGATCCCCGGGCTATGCCCCTCGTGTTGGTGGCCAGGGACCAGTGTCCTCAAGGCTGACACAGCCCTCACGATGCTCTTGCATCGCTCATGGGGCCTCCTTGTGCCAAGGGTCTCAGACCCTCTGAGGCCGGAGCCGGCACTCAGATGTGTGCCAGGGAAGAGGGGGCGTTGGGGTGTGAGGCCCGGCGGAGTCACCCCATTCATGGGAGGAGTCAGGGCTGCTCTGTGCCTCCCCTTCTGCTACACCCCAGCTCGCTTTCTCCACTGGATGAAGGGACGGGAACAAGACAGCCTGCACAGGGTTCTGACCTGGAGACCTGGCCCGGCTTTCTGCTTCCCTGGTCCGGCCCAGACCCCAGCGCCCCAGAGGAGGGGCCTTTCACTTCTCCAGTCCTCCCCGCAAATCTCACTTCCCGAAGAGGCTTGTGGAAAAGCTTTGGGAAACCTGAGCGCTCCCTGGAGAAGCAGCTTAAAGGAAACCGAAACTGCTCAGGGTCTGTGGGCGTGGAAGGACCAGGGAAACTGAAAAAGTTCCCCTGATTGTCTGTGGTGGAGAGTGAGCCCCGCTGCTCGCCATTAATACCCTTCTCGGGGCTCTGCCGCTCGGGCAGGGCCAGCACCCCAGGAAACGGCTCCAGGGCCCCGGGCTTCAAAGGGCTGAGCAGAACGTACAGTCCCTGTGGGAGGACAGGGGCACCTAGCAGGGTGATGGGGTCCATCAGAGAAGTCTTCCTGAGGGTGGTGCCTGAGGTTTGGAGCTCCGTGGGCAGGTGTGTGGGCAAGGAGACAAGAAAAGAAACAGGGAAGCCCTAGCCGGGTCGCTCAGTTGGTGAGAGCGTCCTCCCCACAAGCGAAGGCTGTGGGTTCGATCCCTGGTCAGGGCACAGGCAATCCACTAATGGATGCACACATAAGTGGAACAACAAATTGTTTTCCTCCTTTCTCTCTCTAAAAATACCAGTAAAATTTAAAAAAATAAATGGGAGGAAAGCACTGGACAGAGGGAAAGCTC
Organism: Micronycteris hirsuta; assembly: GCA_004026765.1. Classification (NCBI taxonomy): domain Eukaryota; kingdom Metazoa; phylum Chordata; class Mammalia; order Chiroptera; family Phyllostomidae; genus Micronycteris; species Micronycteris hirsuta. Next base: position 103,311 of record PVJI01001894.1, read on the forward strand.
CTCTGAGGACACGGAAGCGACCGGGCCCTCCGGTGTGGGGAGACCTGGCACCTCAGCTCTGCGGGGGGGGTGTGACGGCACCAGGAGCGACCCTGTGTGGGTGGGACTCTGCGTGTCAGTCACGCACGGGCCGGCAGGAGTGAGGCCGCCCGAGTGTGCCTGCTGGGGGTCATCTGGGCCTAATTATTCAGTTGTAATTTGAGCATTTCACCTAAAACGTCGTTTGGTGTGATGCTGGAGTGCGACAGAGTTACACGCTTAAGGTTTTGTGATAAAAAGGGCGTTACTTGTGCCAGCGGTCACGCTGTTTGTGTGTTACTGTCGCTCTGTTTCATGTTAAATTCTGGACTGCTTGTACAGCCACGTGATAGGTCCTCTGCGTTTTTATTTTTGCACAAATTGCAACGTAGCAAACACACGTTTTGTTCACTTAACATTACACCTTCAGGGTTTGTTTTTTTTCATATTAGCGCACAGAGACTTTTCCCATTCAGTTTTGTTAGTTACATATGATTCCACTGGATGGATGTATCACACTTCATTTCACCTGTCTTGCACTTAGATTATGTCTTGAGTTTTGCCATTTCAAGCAATGTTGCACTAATCTTTAAATCTTTAAATAATCTTTAAATATGCCAATTAAACTGTGGTTGAGTTTATCCGGAGGATCAGCTAGAAGGGAAATTGCTAGGTCAAAGCATTTGTAATTTGAATCAAGTAAAAAACCTTTATTCTGAGGTTATAAAAGGAATTCCATGGCCCTGGCTGGTGTAGCTCAGTGGATGGAGCGCGGGCTGGGAACCAAAGGGTCCCAGTTCGATTCCCAGTCAGGGCACATGCCTGGGTTGCAGGCCAGGTCCCCAGTGAGGGCCACGTGAGAGGCAACCACACATTGATGTTTCTCTCCCTCTCTTTCTCCCTCCCTTCCCTCTGTCTAAAAATAAATAAATAAAATCTTTAAAAAAAATAAAAGGAATTCCATGTATTCTTGTAATTTCATATTTTTCCATGTGCATTTTTGACCCATTTGGAATATAAAGGAGAGTGACTGGAGAAAGAAGGGAGGACATAGGAGGGAGTAATCTATGTACCCACTTCCACACAAAGCCTGGCCACGGGCGTGTGCCGGAGTCAGCGGCAGAAGCGCTGGCACTGAAGTCCCCGTCACTGGGGCGCTCACACTGGTCTCCCTGGTTAGCTCCTCAGTGCGGCCTTTAAACCAAAAGCGAGGAACTGACCCTGATCAGGAGGCGGGGCTTCTGGAAGCTGTGTTGGAGGCTGGGAGGACGTTTCTGGGTCTTTCTGGGGAGTGCTGCTTGACCACTATCCTAAGCCAAGTGGAGCCCAGCTCACCAGCCAGGGCAGCGGGTCTGTAAGTGAGGCCAACGTGAGGAGAAGCCGGGAGCACGATTTGAGCCCTCAAAGCCATGGCCAGTGGGAGGCAGAACCTCAGGATTCCCAGCTGGAAGGGAGCAAGTGATTGACCCACACAGCTTATTTCACAGATGGGATGACTGAGGCCCAGCAGGCCCTTGAAACAACCTCCCCAGAGGGGTTTGGGGTGGAGCGGGGCCCAGAACCTATGTTCACTACATCGGTAGGGATCATGGGGCGGTGGGATTGGCTTAAAGAGGTCCTGGGGCTCCCTGGTAGGGAGCTCAGTTGGTTAGAGCACCGTCCCAATACACCAAGGTTGTGGGCTTGATCCTGGGTCAGAGCACATACAAGAATCAACCAATGAATGCATAAATAAGTGGAACAGCAAATCTCTGTCTAAAAATCAAATTAAAAAATAAAAAAGATCCCAGTGCCTACTGTTGCCTTGCCAAGCTTGATACCACTGTACAGGGGTGGGGCGAGGGGACAGAGTTCCCATTTCTAGTGCTCCAGCTTCTCTGCCACTCAGCCGGGAGGGGGAGGGGGCTGAGAATAAAGGTTCTGCCTTATCACAGGCCTCGGCCCAGGACTGAGGCCCCAGCCTGCTCCCCAGAGCCAGGCAGTGTCTGCCGTAGCATAGGCACCGGCAACTGGTTATTAAAACCAGCTCGCTGGGTGAGGGCGTCTTAGGCGTGTTGAAGATGAACATGGAGAGAGACAGACTGGGAAAGAGAGACGGGGATGGGGGAGAGAGAGCAATAGAGACGGAGAGACTGGAAGGCGAACAGGAGAGACAAACAGCAAGGAGACAGGGACAGCGGGGGAGCAGGAGGCCAATCTCGTGTCTGCCAGGGCGGTGCGAACAGCCGTGTGGGTCGCCCTGGAGGGGCACCCGCGGAGGAGATGCTTGGGGAGGGGTTCCGTGGCCCTTGGCTTCCTGGTCCCGGTCTGGTCTCCCCGAAGGGAACCCATAGCAACCTACTTACGAGCTTGTGGCACCATCTTGTGGCGATTTGGGGGATAGCGGGTGTTCTCATTCTGGATTTAGCGTTCAAGGCTCTGGAAGGGGCTCCGGGACAGTGGGGAGGAAATGAAGAGAAGAAAGGGGACTTAGGTCCAGGGCTCTGGAAGGTTAGTGTGCCTGACCACACACACACACACACACACACACACACAGACACACACACACACACGCGCGCGCGCGCGCGCGCACACACACACACACACACACACACCCGTGTGTGTCCAGGCCAAGGCTGAACTTGGCAGTGATGCTGGGTAGGGGGAGAAGGAAGGAGTAGGATGATGGGAGGGTTTAACCAGAAGGAATTGGGGACGGTTGGTGGGTTAACCAGAAAGCGCAGCTGATGGAATTCAATCTGTAAAATGGGGCTACGTATATTGAAGGCCAGTATTCCAAGACTATTTCCAGGAATAAAGAGAAAAAATGCATAGTGATAAAGAAGTCAAGTTTGTAAAGAAGAAAAACAGCCTCGATGTGCGTGCACTGGGGACAGACCCTCGGGGAGACAAATGCAGTGACAGCTGGTAGAACTGAAGGGTGGAACGCAGATGTCCGTCTCTCTCGTTACGTGAGGGAGTGAGCGGGGAGAATGCGTCCGTCTGCGTGTGGATGGCCCGAGCCTGACCTGATGGACCCTGCAGGGCGCTGCACCCACCTACAGCGGCGTGTCTGTTCTTTCCCAGGTCCAGGGAGCGGCCGTAACACAGGCCTCAAGAAATTAAAAAATAATTTAAAATCATATGTCCTCTCATGATAATGAAGTTAAATTAGAAACCAGTAACTGAAAGGTATCTGGAAAATCCCCGAATATTTGGAAATTAAACAGCACACTTTAACTGATGATGGAAAGAAACCATGAGAATAATTAGAAATATTTTTAATTAAATGAACATGAAACACGACATGTCACAATTTGTAGGGCACAGTTTAAAGCCGTGCCAGAGGGAAATTATAATAAGTTTATGTTAACGAACACAGGAAGAGATCCGTGTGACCTAGTTTAGTTACAGGTCTCTTAGATAAGACAGTGTAATCACGATTATATTGGCTTTCACCAAAATCGAAAAGAAAGTAAAAATACCACAAATTGGGAGAAAATATTTACAAAACGCATAGCTAGTAAAGGACGTGGGTCCAGAATAGAGATGGAACTCGTCCAACTCCATAATAAGACAGGCCAGTGAAGAGCAGGCAGCGGGTTTAAACAGAAACATCCAGGATGAGATGCGGCGGCAAATACACACATGAACAGATGCTTGCCATTACTAGTCACCGGGGAAATGAAAATTGAAACCACAGTGAAACGCACCACGTACCTACCAGAATGGGTTAAAAAAGAAGAAAGAAAGCGAATACAAAGTGACAGCAGCCGCTTGGTGGGGCAAGGGCCACTTTGGGAAAGAGTTTGGCGATTTCTTGAACAGTTACACATACCCGTGTGACTCTGTCACCTGACCCCTGGGTACAGGACCAAGAAAAATGAAAACGTGTGTCAGTTCGAAGACCTCTAGGTGGAGATTTACGGCAGTTCTTTTCACAATGGCCACAAACTGGAAATGACCCACATATTTCTTCTCCGATATATGGAAAGATAAATTTTTCCGCACAATGGAATATTACTTAGCGATAAAAAGGAACAAGCTGTGGACACATACACTATGGATGAATTTCAAAAGAAAAACAGTATGTGAAGTGAAAGGAGACAGACACAGGAGGCCACGTGCTGTAGGATCCCATTTATAGCAGACTCCGGAGGAAGCAGAACCAGGGTCAGAAAGCACGCGGTGTTGCCAGGGGCTGGGGGTGGGGAAGGAAAATCGACTGCATAGGGGCATGAGCGAATTTTCCAGGGTGGTGAAAATATTTTCCATCTTGATTGTGGGTGGGTTTTTTTTTTACACCTGCACATAATGGTCAAAACTCATCAAACTGTATGCCTAAAATGGGGGACTCTTACTGCATGCAACGTATTCCTTAATGCATTTGGAAAGAGGCAATAACTGTGAGTCAGGAAGGAGACGGTCTTTGATGTTGCCTATTCTGGCCACCTCCAGGTGGCCTCCAGGTGCAGAGCCAGTGTCTCCTGGCTAAGAAGCTCGCGGGCTGCTGGGGTCCTGGACAGGCCAAAGGCCCCCTCTCTTGTCTGACATGGGTGCTCTGCCAGCTGGGTCAGGTTCCTTGGGCCCAGGATTCGGTTGCCCTAGGGACCACAGGCAGACACTGTGCCAAAGTGAGGGGGGCTGCGCCCACTGCTACAGTAAAAGGGAATTCCATCAGGACCTGATGGTTTAGTTTTGCCAGGCCTATAGCAGGGAGAGGCAGAGGATGCAACCTAGTTAAAAGTCCAGAAACAGGGGCGAGGGAGAGCAATGGGGGAAAAGGCAGGACAACTGTAACAGAACAACAATAAAAAAAAATCTTTTTAAGTAAAAAGAAAGAAACAAACACTTAGGAACTTCTCAAAAAGGAAACGAGATGACAGATTACCAGTCCCACAGGGTGTTCCAGAGGACCGTGTTTCCAGCAGAAACTCCGGCTGTTGCCTTTTGTGTGCTGGGAGGCTTGCACTCCCGCCCCAGCTGCCCGGAGCGGGTGCCAGGCCCCGTTGTGGGGTGCCAGCACCCCCTGGGTGCAGGAGAGCTGGCCGGGCCCCAGGGGCCGGACAGCCGTGGGCAGCGCGGGCTGCACCAGACAACATGGTCAGACATTTCTTCTGCGAGCCTTTTGCAGGGGGTTTTGTCTCCATCGTCAAGAGTAAAATTGGTGTGTGGGTCGCCACAGGAAGGCGGGTGGGGTAGGATGGCCGTCTTCGTCAGATTTGGTATCAGGGTGATGTTGGCTTCATCCAGTCCACTCAGGGGCATGAAATCAAGGCTCTGGAAGAATTTTCATAATGTAGAAATGACTCTCTACGCCCGGTGTCTTTTTTAGAGATGACAACTTTTAAACTCTTGTGTGGTTATCCGTCTTTCACGTACCAAGTCAGTTTTGGCAATTTACAAATATATGCCTAGAATATTATTACTTTATGCTGAAACACTCTAAGTCATAAGCATGGAGTTGTATATACTATTCTCTTAAATTTCCAAAGTCATCTCTGTGGCTGTTAATATTCCATCTTTCTCATATTTTGTATTTTTATTTTTGTTGTCTAGACTCATTGGTGGTTGGTCTATTTTATTATCTTTTTATATATATTTTATTGATGATGCTATTACAGTTGTCCCATTTCCCTCCTTTATTCCCCCCGCCCCACTCACCCCCTCCCCGTATTCTCCCCCCCTTTAGTTCTTGTCCATGGGTCATACACATAAATCCTTTGGCTTCTACATTTCCTGTACTATTCTGAACCTCCCCTATTTTCTGCCTACCGTTTATGCTACTTATTCTCTGTACTTTTTCCCCCTCTCTCCCTCCCACTCCCCTGTTGATAACCCCCCATACCTTATATAAATCCCTTTAACATTTCATATAATAAAGGCTAGGTAATGATAAACTCCTTGAACTTTACCTTATCTGAGAAGCACTTTATCTGCCCTTCCATTCTAAATGAAAGCTTTGCTGGATAGAGTATTCTTGGATGTAGGTCCTTGCCTTTCATGACTTGGAATACTTCTTTCCAGCCCCTTCTTGCTTGGAAGGTCTCCTTTGAGAAATCAGCTGACAGTCTTATGGGAACTCCTTTGTAGGTAACTGTCCCCTTTTCTCTTGCTGCTTTTAAGATTCTCTCCTTATTTTTAATCTTGGGTAATGTCATTATGATGTGTCTTGGTGTGTTCCTGTTTGGGTCCAACTTCTTTGGGACTCTCTGAGCTTCCTGGACTTCCTGGAAGTCTATTTCCTTTGCCAGATTGGGGAAGTTCTCCTCCATTATTTGTTCAAATAAGTTTTCAATCTCTTGCTCTTGTTCTTCTCCTTCTGGCACCCCTATGACTCAGATGTTAGAAAGTTTACAGATGTCCCAGAGGTTCCTAAGCCTCTCCTCATTTTTTTGAATTCTTATTCATTCTTTTCTGGTTGAATGTTTTTTTTCTTCCTTCTGGTCCACTCGTTGATTTGAGTCCCAGTTTCCTTCCCATCACTATTGGTTCCCTACACATTTCCCCTTATTTCACTTAGTGTATCCTTCATTTTTTCATCTAATTTGCTACCAAATTCAACCAATCCTGTGAACGTCCTGATTACCAGTGTTTTGAACTGTGCATCCGATAGGTTGGCTATCTCTTCGTGGCTTAGTTGTATTTTTTCTGGAGTTTTGATCTGCTCTTTCATTTAGGCCATTTTTTTTTTCTCAGCACACCTGTTACGTATAAGGGGCAGAGCCTTAGGTGTTCACCAGGGCGGGGTAACCCACGTCATTGTGTTGTGATGTTGTCTATGGGGAAGGGGTCTTAGAAGGAACAATGGTGTTTGCTCCACTCTCTGCCAGCTTTCAGTCACTTCCCCCACTACCCACAAGCAAATTGGGCCCTTCTGTGCTGGTTCTGGGGTGGACGGGCTTGTGTGCATTCTACGACCCTGTGGGTCTCTTCAACGAACTCTCCTGTGAGGCTGGGAGTTCCTCCCGCTGCTGCCTCAGCCCCCACAGATGTTTTCAATCGGTGATTTGAGGTTTTATTTCCCCACGTTGGAAACCTGGGCTGAATGGTTTGTTTGACTCCCCAGTTTCTTCTCCCAGTTTATGTGTGCGAGAATGCGAGACTGTCTGCTCCACCAGCCTTGGTCCCTCTGGGTCTGGGTTGGCCTGCCAAGGTCTCTCCGGGCAGCTGCAGCGTTGCCTGCCCCGCTCCACAAACCACCGTCTCTCCACGCACTCTCCGCCCGGCTCCACCCTACCTATTGGTCTGGATGAACGTGTCTTCTTTAACTCCTTGGTTGTCAGACTTCCATACAGTTTGATTTTCTGTCAGATCTGGCTGTTTTTGTTTTTTAAATTGCTGGTTTTCCTCTTTTGGTTGTGCGAGGAGGCACAGTGTGTCTACCTACGCCTCCATCTTGGCCGGAAGTCTGGTTGGTCTATTTTAATTTTCTCCTTCCTTCCACTGCCCATAAAGAGCAGTCTAGTCTGGTGAACACCTAAGGCTTCGCCGCTTAAAGTAACAGGCTTGCCGGAAAAAAAAAATGGCCCAAATGAAAGAACAGATCAAAGCTCCAGAAAAAATACAACTAAGCCACAAAGAGATAGCCAACCTATCAGATGCACAGTTCAAAACACTGGTAATCAGGAAGCTCACAGGATTGGTTGATATTTGGTCACAATTAGATGAACAAATGAAGAATATGCTAAAGGAAATAAGGGGAAATGTGCAGGGAACCAATAGGGATAAGAAGGAAACTGGGACTCAAATCAATGGAGTGGACCAGAAGGAAGAAAAGAACATTCAACCAGAAAAGAATGAAGAAACAAGAATTCAAAAAACTGAGGAGAGGCTTAGGAACCTCCAGGACATCTTTAAACATCCCAACATCTGAGTCATAGGGGTGCCAGAAGGAGAAGAACAAGAGCAAGAAATGGAAAAACTTATTTGAACAAACAATAAAGGAGAACTTCCCAAATCTGGTGAAGGAAGTAGACTTCCAGGAAGTGCAGGAAGCTCAGATAGTCCCAAAGAGGAACACACCAAGACACATCATAATGACATTACCCAAGATTAAAAATAAGGAGAGAATCTTAAAAGCAGTAAGAGAAAAGGAGACAGTTACCTACAAAGGAATCCCCATAAGACTGTCAGCTGATTTCTCAAAAGAGACCTTGCAGGCAAGAAGGGGCTGGAAAGAAGTATTCCAAGTCATGAAAGGCAAGGACCTACATCCAAGAATACTCTATCCAGCAAAGCTATCATTTAGAATGGAAGGGCAGATAAAGTGCTTCTCAGATAAGGTCAAGTTCCAGGAGTTCATCATCACCCAGCCTTTATTATATGAAATGTTAAAGGGATTTATATAAGGCACAGAGGGATATCAACAGGGGAGTGGGAGGAGGAAAGAGGGGGAAAAGGTACAGAGAATAAGAAGCATAAACAGTAGGTAGAAAGCAGACAGGGGGAGGTTCAGAATAGTACAGGAAATGTAGAAGCCAAAGAACTTATGTGTATGACCCATGGACAAAAACTAAAGGGCGGAGAATGAGGGGGTGTGGGGGCGGAGGGGAATAAAGGGGGGGAAATGGGACAACTCTAATAGCATAATCAATAAAACATATATTTAAAAAAAGCAGTCTAAATGAATCACGCTTCCCCTGGGAGGAATTCTGTGACCCCTCCCCCCGCTGGCATTCCAGCCGCAGTTTCCAGCTGTCATGACTCCGGGGAGCAGTGAAGGAAGGAGGGGAAGGCTGAACAGTGTTCTGGCGACGCTTCAAAGCACCGCATGCGGCTTTTTGTCTGGTCCCAGACCGCCTTTGGGGATCTGGGGGCAGCCTGTCCCCCCACCCCGTCTCCAGAATGCGCCTTTGTTTGAGTCCTGGCATGACGTCTCTATGCTTCTACTCCCCCATCTCCGTTTCCTTCACAAGGTCATTGTGAGGATTAGCTGGGCTAACCTTCGCAGAGCAGGTAGGGCAGAGCCGGGCAGGTGGTGAAGTGTGGACGAAGTTAGCTGCCATCATCATCATGATCGGTATTCTCCTGCTGGGTCTTTTTTCTTCCCCCTCCCCCCAACCCCTCAGAGGTACTTACGCTTCCTGCTCCCCTCACCCCCCCACCAAGGGTCAGGTCTAACGCAGCTTCTGTGAATTGAGGCGCACCGCGGGCTGATGGCATGTCACCCCAAAGAGAAAGAGGGACAGAGTGAGGAGTGAAGGAGGATGTGGGGGAAAGCAGGCAGAAGAAAGAGGTCGGAGAGCTGGGGGCTGGGAGCTGCTAGCGGCGAGGACGGTGTGCTCACCCGGCAGCACCCGCGGGTGGGGAGAACCCAGAGGGACATGGCTGCCGGGTGTATTGTGCCCGGGCAATGCAGGCATTGGAGGTGCCGACCGCAACCTCAGAAGCTAGGTCAGCAAACCTGTGTGAGGTAAGTGAGGGCACTGAAGACCGCAGGCCCCTCCCGGACCTTCTGGGCCTTTTCAGGCCTTTAGGGGGTGGGAGAAAGCTGACTCATGACATTGAATTTCCAACCTGGTAGCCAGACGTTGAAAGCAGATTAAATTTGATTTTGAAGAATTAACGGGAGTTGCTAGGGGGAGGGACGTATAAGAGGGGTACATGGTAATGGGGGAAAAAGACAAGGAAGATCGAAGTTTTAAAAAATAAAAATAAACGGAAGAAAAAGACGAAGAAGTGATTTCATAGAGTCAGGGCATATGGGGACCAAAATCCACATCTGTTCCGCCTGCCTTCCATATTTTGAGTGTTAGCATTCCAGCGTTCCCAAGGTCTCATTCTCAGAAGGCTCTGCAGTTTGCGGGGCCATGTGCCACGAGCGCCCTGGGGCCCCAGGTGCTGGCTGCTCTCCGCAGCTGTATCCCCAGGCTTCAGCGAGTCTCCTAGGGCATGGACGGTGCCTCCCATGCCCACAGCCAGGCCTGCCCACGGGCACCTCCTGTATGACTCGACTGGGGGGATGCCAGGGGGTCCTGCCGAGAACTGTGCAGTGACCCCCAACAAATGCTGGGGCTGCAGCATGTGCCAGGATGCAGCAGCAGCAAGCGGCCCATTCCTGTGCGTGACCAGCAGTCCTCAGAGGCTGTGAGTGGGTAGCAAGGGGGGGGGGCATGGCCTCTCGTCTTGACCATAAAGGGGAGGAGGTGGGTGTTGGGAGCTGGGCAGTAGGCCCCCAGACCAGGCTAGAGGGCAGGTGTTGTCCCCTTGGTCAGTTGGAATCGGCAGGGCAAGCAGGCCCCTCCCTCAGCTGGGGGCCGGGCATCTCAGGGGCGAGGCGTGGCCTGTGGCCGGTGCGGGTGCCACAGGGCTGGGCCGGGAGGCCAGTGCAGAGGGGCAGGTAGGGGCTGGGCCCTGGGCTTCCTCTCTGGGGCCACCCTTCAGGGGCTTTGTTTTCATGAATATCCTCACATCCTCCCGCTCCTGGCCAAGCAGTCCGTTCGAGTGCTCTCTTAACAGTCATTCCGACAGATTAGGAAGCTCTTCACCGTAACGTCAGGAAGGATGTCGGGCTAGCTCTGCCATTCATGCCGTGGTTCTCAGAGGCTTCTGTGCTGCAGGCCTAAGTCGCTTCTTTAAAAAGGTGGGATTTGGGCCCTGGCTGGTGTTGCTCAGTGGGTTGAGAACAGGCTGCGAACCAAAGGGTTGCCAGTTCGATTCCCAGTCAGGACACATGCCTGGGTTGTGAGCCAGTTCACCAGCAGGGGGCGCACAAGAGGCAACCACACGTTGATGTTTCTCTCCCTCTCTTTTTCCCTTCCTCTCTGTCTAAAAATAAATAAATGAACTCTTAAAAAAAATAAAACAAAACACTGCTGGTTTGTTACAAAAAAAAGGGGATTTTTGTGGAGTGAGGGCCCTATGCTTGAGGGGGCTGCTGGCCTGGGGATCAGGCAGCTGTGAGCATCTGGGGTTGGGGTGGTGGGGAGAAGGCCATCTGTGGTCAGGACAGCAGTGGGATCTGGGTCCCAGCTGTCCCCTCGAGTGGCTTCCATCAGAAATCCTGGCCCCAGCCAGCCAGCCACACCCTCCCCCGCAGGGACCACCTAGCATCCTCTTCACACAGGAGGCCTTCCGGAAGTTTCCAGGTCCGGTCTGGTTTGGTGTTTAATGCCCCACCTTCCGGCCTCTGTCTGCAGTGAATCCTCAGCCTCCCCCAGCTACAGCCTCTCCGCCGGCCGCCCTGCTCCGAGCCCCTAGTCTGTCCCCTGCCTGCCCCACGCCAGCCAGGCTTTCCTGTCACCTCCCCTTCCCTTCCCCGCCTTCTCTCGTGGAGCAGCCCTGGAGCTCAAGTTGCTTCTCAGAACACAGGCAGGGAGCCCGAGGCCCCGTGGAGGACAGAGACAGGACAACAGCCAGGTGCCGGCCTCCCGCATAGCCCCTGCTTGCACTTCCTGCTCCCCAGCTGCGCCCCTCAGATTGTTAGTGCCTAGCAAGTTCTGTGGCCGCAGCCGCGACTGAGAGGGAGGCTGACCGGAGGCCCATTTCCCTCCACGTGCTTCTACAGCCGTGTTCGAGAGGTGGGGAGGCTCTCCGCACTGGGGCCGAGCGGGGTGAGGACGAGGGGTTTTGGGCAGGTGACAGAGAGGCCCGCTGTAGCCCAGGTGCGTTCTCGCACAGCAGCACCCAGAGGTGCTGCTGGGGACCCTCTGGGTCTGTGACCCCCAGAGGGAGGGGGCTTCTGGGTCAGGAGTGCGGATGACCTGCCCACCACGCTGCCCTCCTTTTCCTGGGAAGCCCTGTGTGGTGCGGGGTGCCAAAATCGGGGAGGCCCACAGGCACTGCCAGGGACCAGGAGGACCCCGGGTTGGTGCCAAGGCCCTCACTGACCGGCAGATTTTCTTAGAAATCCACTTTCAAGAAATAACTCTTTCTTGGTTCAGCCAGGGAAGCGGGTCCTGCTCTTCCTCCACGTCCTCCCAGCCCTTAGCCTGTCCAGAGCCAGGCCGCCCTCCCCCGGAGCCGCCTGTGAGCACCGGCTGAGCCTGTGGCCTCAGACTCCCAGTCTGGGCTTCCCTTCTCTTCTGGGAACTGGGGACTTTCGGCTCCACCTCCAAGGGTCCTCGGACAGTCTGGAGGATGGTGACCTTGTCCGAGCTCCCTCTTGCTCACTTTTGGGGGCACCTAGAATGGAGAGGGCTGGGCTGGAATTAAGAGCATCCTGGAGGCAGGCACGGGTCTGGGGTGCAGCGGGATGACGACCCTTGGATGGCAGGCTTCCATCCACTCCCCTCCCGGCCCGGGCCCTGGATGGACAGCAGCAGGTTGGAGGGCCCTCCCTGTGCCAGGAGAAAGCTGAGTCCTGGCGGTCCTCGATGAGGGACGGTGGGACAGCCTGGGCTGCGAGTGGCCCGAGGACTCAGGGGGCTGGGGCCAGGACCCTTCCAGAAGCCGACCGTGGCTCCAAGAAGCCCTTCCTGTCCACCCTGTCAAAAGACCTAGTTGATTGGGACACTGAGGTATGAACTGCATGACAGCCGAAAGAGCAGCTCCCTTCTCCTCTGGGGACTCGGTGCAGACAGGTGGCATGCCCACAGTGACCCGGAGGGCGGGTCCAGCCCCCTGCCACTCACCCGATATGCGTCACCGCAGCAAGAACTCACTGGCTCTCCAACCCAGCATGTGGGCCTGGCAGGGGCACACCCACTTGGTGCTGGGGACACCGTGGCCTCGGTGTAGCATGACTTGCCCGAAGTCACACAGCCGGTGTGCAGGACAACCGGCCCTGGGGCCGAGCCCTGGCTCTCGGACACGCCTTGCCCTGTTTCACTGGTGTTACTCCACTGGGCAGGCAGGGAGCCGTTGGGGGCAGGTGGCTGCAGAGGGATCCTAAGCTCGTGGGAGGGGAAGAAAGAGGGCAGACCCCTCCTCCTGCTTCTTCCTGCCATGAGCCAGTGTCCGGGACCTCGGGGACACCGCCACCAGGGGAGGAGAGTGAGGGAGCCGAGGGCCTCCCTCCACCTCTGACTCCCACGCCTATCAGCCCCTGCCAAAGACACCCCTGTGCCTTCCCTTCCTGGGGGGACAGCACCTCCTGTGTGAAGACTCCACCGCTCCCTCCAGGGCTTGTCTCACCGGGCATGGCGTGCACACGACTCCATCCCCCGTGGGCTCTGAGAGCAGGGCCCATGTCTGATTCACCTGTGTGTGCGCAGCCCCACCACTCAGGGGCACTGGATGTGTGAACAAGTGGCTGGTTGAGTGAATGACTGGGTGTGAAAGTGAGGAGGGTCGGGGGAGAGGCTGCGGGGCGGGCGGGGAAGGAGCAGGAGACTGAGCACAGGCCCCTCCTGCAGGGGGGACCTTGTCCCGCACAGAGGGCTTGGCCTTGGGGTGAGCCCCTCGGGGCGGCCACAGCGGGCTTCATGCCCTGTTGTTCAAGCTGCGGTCCTGATGGGGTGGTGGCTGCTCTTTCTGGGTTCTGCTAGGAGAAGGAGGAAGCCCCTGGTTGTCCCGAGCCCAGCCCCGATCTGGCCGGCCTGGCAGGCAGGCCCCAGGCAGAACCACAGAGTAGAAAACCCTTGTTTTATTCAGCCCAGGACTGGGCAATTTTGCTTGGTGGTATGGTCAAAATATAAAAAATAAAAACCAACAACGGACAAAATAACATTGCAGAGAAAACGTAAGTATCAAATTGGGCCCGGCGTCCGGAATCCCTGTGGTTTTGGTCCAAGTTCACTCCCTGAGGCCGCAGGAAGGGTGCCCCAGTGCTCCGCTGCCCCTGCCTGTGGGCGGGGGGTTTGCACCCTCTGCACCAGGCTTGCCCTGGTGGGAGGCTGCCCGGGGAGCTTTGGGAAGCGAGGAGATTGGCCGTCTGTCCACCTTCTCGGAGATCAGGACCTAAGGAGACAAAGAGATGCAGGCTTCTGGGGAGAGCCCCGCACTCCACCGTCGGCAAGGCCCACGCCACCTCCCGGCCGCAGGCCTCCCCCCACAGCCCAGGCCCCGCGCGGACGGGCAGACACAGCTTCGTTCCTCTCAGTCACCTGCGCTTGGAAAGAGGGGACCCTCAGCCCGGATCCAAGAAAAGGAGGTTCACGGACTCCCTCCCAGGGCACCACCCTCCCAGGGACGCCCTGAGCACCACCCCTGCCTGCGCCCCTGCCCCAGGCTGTTGTGTAGGCAGAGCTCCTACTGTTTGGAAATACTTTCTAACTCAGCACTTAAAAAAAAAAGCCTCTGCTTCCTCTTCAGAAACAAGATCGAAGCCCACAGGCTCAGTCCAGTGGCCCTTTTGGGAAAGCTCCTTCCAGCTTCCCGTGCGCTGGGCCAGCCGCCTGACCACAGGCAGGGTCACAGAGACACTAGTGAGACCCGAGCTGGGAAGGGTCCAGAGGGAAGGGCCCGAAGGCCCCAGGTGAGCTCGCAGGGGTGAGGGCTACCTGGCTGTCTGCCCTGTTCGGGGGCGGTGCCCATGGCGCCCCCAGGAAAGGGGAGGCTGTCTTAATCCACTTTTCCCACCAGCGGGAAGGACAAGAGGGGGAGGTAGGCTCCCTGCCCCGCTGCGTACCCTTTTTCCTTGTATGCCTCTATTTTTCTTCCCCCTCTCCCCTCCCTCCCTCCCTTCCTGCTTCTCCTCTCATAGAACTGCTTCCCAGAAAGCCGCAGCCATTCGGTGACCCCTGCATCTGAACGGCTGAGACAAGCCCCCAAGGAGTGAGAAAGTGCTGGAAACCCAGGTCTGCAGAAGAGCCGCGCTGCCAGGGACGGAGCAGCTCTCAAAGTTGCTGCAAACACACTCTGTGATCGGGATCATCCTGATCTCACTCTGCTTACGTACGAGGAACTTAATCTCTGCCCAGAACCAGAGGCTGCTGTTCCCATTTTTCATGTACGTGGTGTGACGGTGTGTGTGCGTGGGGGGTCGGGAACCAGGGGTAGCAGCCAAGGGTGCAAGAGCTCTCCCCAGCTGTGGCCCGCCCCTGCTCACACACGGAGCGCCGACCACGGGTACCGGTTCCACCTCACGTGCCTGTCAAGCATCCATAGAGTCCACTTCTGGGTGAAGAGTCCTCTCTGGGCCTTGGAATCTCTGCCACTTATCCCCCAGTGGATGGACTAAAGCTCTAGGAATGCTCACTCTCTCTCTCTCTTTTTATTTTAACGGAAGAGTTGCTTTGACCTGATCAAACATTTTAAATTCACCTGGCGTGGGGTGGGGTGGGGTGGGCTTTCTTTGTGAACCTGTAGGCAGCGGGTGCCTCTGCCATGCACTTCTGTGGGAGTCGGAAGAGAGGCTGCGGCAGCCAGCCTGGGGCAGCAGCCGCCGAGGACCCTGCCGGGAGCCACGGGCCGCAGACCCGGTCCCAGAGTTTACCAGCTCAGCAGTGGGGCCCAGGGGTGGGCAATGACTCATTCCACCCAGAATCACTTCCCGTCTGGACTGTTTGATCCAAGCTACTCGGTATGGACACGAATGACCACAGACACCGTTCCCGGAGTCGCAGAGCTGGGACTGCAGATCCTGTGCACATCCAGCCACCAAGGCTGCCTCCGGCTGGGTCCCACCGGAGAAACCGGAGGAAGCCGCAGCCCAGACGGACGCTGCTGCCTGCGCCCTGCCCCGGGCACTCTGCGCGGGGCCGCGGCAGGGGCCAGGCCCCAGTGCTCAGCCTGTGGGCTGGGAGGGCCGCAGCCAGGTTTGGAAGTCAAGGTGACCCAAAGTGCAGGCGTTTTGTGTGTTCTGTGTGGGGAGCCGGCTTCCCGGGCAGGGAGGGGGCTGAGCAGGGAGGGGCCGGTGAGCACTCACTGGACAATTTTGCAGTTTGTGGTGGACACATAGCGGCCTGTGTAGTGGATGCTGCATCTCACCACGTTGTTGGTGAAGTCGGACTCCAGAACGATGTACTTCGGGTTCACGTGCACCTGCAGGGGGCGCAGAGGGAAGAGGGGTCTGGTCAGGGGGCTGCGCTTCACTTGGTCACCAGGGAAGGTGGCGGAGAGGCAGACAGGCAGACAGACACGGAGGAGAGAGAGGAACACAGGGAGGGGAAGAGGGACCGCGTGAGACCGAGAGACATGGGGACAGACATGCTGAGGGAGGGACAGGGAGATGCAGAGACAGAGGGAGGAGAGGCTGCTGTAGCCGAGGAGCACATGGGGTCACCCTCAGGGGAGGATGGGAAGCACCCCCAGAGCCAGAGCCCAGGCCAGGCTGGGCCCCACAGCATAGGGCATCCGGGCTCAGAGAGGCTGAGTCAGTGCCCCAGGGAGCACAGCTAGGAGCGAGGGGCCCAGCAGAGACCCCACACCTGGTCTCCTGACGCTGAGGCTTGCGCCCCTTCCCTGTGCATGCCCCCGTCTGTAGGAACCACTGACGGCCTGTCTGATGCCAGGGAGCACCCCCCGCCGGACACAGACGGAGACGGGGGCTCGAGCACAACCTACGCTTCTGTCTGAAGAGCCATTTGGACACAAGGAAGCCTTTCGCGTGCTGGATTCTTGGGGGGGGGGGCGCGGGTGGTCCCTGGGGTCAGCTACACTCAGCAAATGAAGCAGAGCATTTAAGATCAGATGGAAGGATGTTACTTTTAAATCCTTGGACACTCCTTAAGGGCGGGAACTGCATATTGCGTATGTGGCTTGAACCCTCAGTGCCCAGAATTCAGAGGGGCCTTTGCACATGCTCAGTGAGTGGACGCAGGAGGGAAGGACAGAATGCCCTGAACAGCCCTGCCGCTTGGGTAAAGCAGAGAGAGGCCCACGGAGCCTGCTGAGAGGGGCTCGGGGTGGGGTGCTTTGTTCCGAGATGAGGCAGCCCCCGCTGATGACATCGTGCAGGTTAAAGCTGCCCCCCAGTCCTTCCCTGAACTTTGCTGTGGAGCCGGGGGTCCGGGGGTCCGGGGGGCCCAGCACAGTGACCGTGGCCCTCACTCGGCACCTGTGTGGAAGCGGCTGCGATCCCGCTTCCCCGGGGAAGGTCACGGGGACTGGGCCCTGCACAAGCTGTTCAGGTATATACCACACGGCACGGCGTGTCCCTAATGTGCTTCTGCACGCGTCCCTCCCCCAACGGAAGGGGCGCTGCAGCAGGTGTGCAGGGAGGACGGGCTGAGGCTGCAAGGGACGCTTGGCCCCAGGAGTCCCTGGCTTTGTAGGGGTCACTGTGAGGAGCTGAAGGGCTCTCTCAGAGGGGGGTGTCCTCCCCCAGGTGGCCTCCCCTGCCCACGGACAGGGGGATGGACCACACGGCCCTCCAAGTCCTCTGTCACTCGGGGAAGACAGAGTCGTCACTTCTACCACCGCCACACCCGGCCCCAGGTTCCTTGGTTTCTGTGTGGAAAGAGGCTGTGTCTGCCCCAGGCTAAGCCCTTCGGGTAGGAAGTGCAGAGGCCTCCGCGAGGCGCCCCGCAAGGCTGTTTCCGCTCAGCTGCTGAGAAGAGGGGGTCGTGCCAGAAGCTGAAGCATGTCTCAGACGAGGGGACACCAACGTGGGCCACGGGCCGGGGGCCCAGCCCGGGGGGCCCACCTTGAGGATGTAGTTGCCGGGCTGCACGTCCGTGATGTCGATCCACTGGCAGTCGATGTCGGCGTTGTAAGTGTCATAGCAGCCCGGGCTCAGGCCCTACAAACGGGGACAGGCATGGGGAGGGGGCCACAGAGTGACTCCAGTGGCCAGGGCCCCTCCTTCCGCTCTGCTCTGCCCCAACCCTGGTCTAGGGCAGCTGCTCGGGGTGGATCTGCCCCTTCCTAAGCCCGTGAGGGGGATGGACCAGCAGATGGACAGACAGATATCATCACCAGATGAGAGGGGTCCAACAAGGAGGGGACCGTCTGGGAGAAGTGGATGGAGGACAGAGGGCTGCTCTGTGACGTTTGCGCAGAAGGACAGAAAGATGGATCTGGGCAAACAGGCAAGTGGAACGTCATGCCACCCCGACTCTGTCGGACTGCTCCTTCCCTGCCGTGAGCAGGCACCCTGGGAATGAGGCAGGAAGGGGCCCGGTGGAGGGGGTCCCCAAGGGGCCCTGCGGTGGCTGGAGGACTGGCGAGAAGACCCCTGTTCTGGCTGAGCTGAGTGGCCAGGGGCCATGGCACTAGCCCTTCGTCCGGGCCGCACTGCTGTCTGCTCCTGCAGTGCCCAGGTCGGCGCTGCGTCCCACGCCCCTGCCCCCCCCCGCCCCTCTCGCCCCACCTGCGTGTGTGAGGTGCACGCGTAGCGCTTGAGGTTGCCGAAGTCGCAGGTGCTGTCCTCCAGGCAGAAGCTGGCCTTGTGGCCCTCGGCGACCTTCTTGCCTGTGGCTGCATCCAGCAGGTCATAGTGGCTGAACTCGTCCATGCTGTGGTAGTGCCTGGACACAGGAGAGGGAAGGAGGCCTCGCCAGCCGGGCTTCCCATCCCATCCCGTCCCCCTTCTGAGAGGGGCCCCGGGGACACGGCCTCCTGAACAGTCTGGGCTCCTGGGTCCCCCGTTTCCCACAGGGCAGCACCTCTCCTGTCCCCTCCAGCCAGGCTGTCTTAGGAGAGCACCCCCTTGGGACTCCTCACTTCCTTTGGGGCAGCTGCCTGTGTGGGCCCCCCATGGGCAGTGCCCTGGATTCTACCTGTTTCCATTCCTTATCAAGACTGGCCCTTCCACGCCCCTTCTCGCAGCCCCACTGTGACTGAGGCCCCTTGGAGAAACTCCTGCCTCAGGGACGGACCTTTGGCGGAAAACACCTCGGGGCCCTCCCACCAGAACCTGCTCCCCCGGGAGCGCCAGTCGGGGCAAGCCCCCCAGCCCAGGGCGAGGGCGGGAGAGGCGCCGGCCCCACTCACTGGTGGCAGCTGTGCCACTCCCAGGTGTGCCGCGGCCGGCTGGGGAGGAAGTCCGCTGTGCCCTGGTTCTTCACGCGCTGGGGGAAGCGCAGCAGCACCCGCAGGTCGTAGTCGGTGGCCTCGGGGGCGTAGGCCGTGCTGCAGGGACAGGCGGGAAGGCGGGCGTGGGGCAGGGGACCGTGACACTGAGACGCAGAACGGGCCGACTTGTCCCTGAGGACCCCGACGTCCGAGCGCCCACTCCGAGGCGAAGGCTCAGGTCTCCCCCCTCCCCATAAGGCCAGTACATCTGGCCTGACACCGACCCTCTGAGAGTCCCTGGGGCCTGCAGGTGACTCAGCTGGGGGCAGCCCCTCGGGGTGGGGTCCCATCAAAATCTTTAGAGGTCCTTTAAAAAATGGGCCTATGCAGGAGATTCTGGTAAGTCTTCCCTCCTCATAAAGAGCCCGGACGGTGGCTAAAGGGCGCCATGTCTTGGTCGTGGGCCTAAGGACCAAGCTCGGGTTCTTCGGCATCAAAGCCACTCACTTCCCTGGTCCTGTTTGTCTCCCGCTGCCCCACACAGCCTGGCTCCAGCGTCGAACATGGAGTCTTTCGCTAACCTGGACTTCCGCCTGTGCTGTCTGCTTGACCTAGACTCACTCGGCCTCCCGGGCCAACTCAGGTCCCCTCCCCCAGGAGGTCTACTTGGACTGCCCCGCTTAGAGAAATCTGGACAGCTGGCGAGCTCTCACAGGGACACCACACGCTCCCTAAGCTGGGCCCAGTCACTAGGCCACCTCCCCAGATTGCGCGGCTTCGGGGCCGGACACCTGCCTGTTTCTGTTCAGGAAGAATGGGTCCTGGTGTGGGCCACCTGCTCACAGTCCCTTTCCTGACCCCCATGTCTCAGCTGAAGTGGGCTGCCCTGGCTGGCCTTGGGGGGACTTCCCTGGCACTCATGAAGGTCTGGGTCCTAAGGCCGAAGGCAGAAGGTGGCCCTTTGTGGGAATTAGCTCCCTTTGTGAGGTCGGACGCCTGTACAACAGGCGGCACAGAGTCCTCTCTGCCAGGACATGAGGCCCTTGGCTGTGTCTGGGGGAGGCTTGGAATCCATCTGCGTCTGGGTTGGAGCACACACCCTCCTTCCCCTTGTGGAGTTCAGTGCTGCCCTTCGGTTCGGCTCGGCACACCGTGGGAAACCAGCGAGGTCTAGGGTCTGGGCCCAGCTTGGCCACAAACTCGTGGTGAGACTTGGAGTGAGTCCCTTCCCCTGTCTGGGCCGCGCCGGCTGTCCGCGCTCTGGCAGCAGCCTGTGGCCACACCTGCCGTCATCTTTCTCTGATGGCCCTGAGCTCCAGGGCATCGGTTTTGTGGGGTTTTCTAGGGCCTCCTCTGAGGCCTCCGCCCTTGCCGACCCCTTCCTCTCCGACCTCCCTCAGCTCCAGCCTGCAGACTGCTCACGTCAGCTCTGCTCCCACTCCGTTTCCCGGTCTGTCCTGGGGGCATGTCTCTCCAGCTGGACAAGGACAGCACCCCCAGGACAGGGCCCAGCTGCCTCCTCCCCAGCCCATCCAGGAGCTTGGGGCTGGACATGCGGGATGCTCCAGGAAGATGGACTGATAGCAGGGTTTTGACTCAAACTCCTCAAAACTCAGCCTTCACGGGTGGCCATAGAGGCTGTGAGCTCCTCACTGCTGGAGAGAATCACGGCAGGAGCATTTTTGCCGCGTTCTCTTCCCGTGAGATGAGACTGGCCCTGAGTGGGCAGGCCCGGTGCGTGGTGGGCCCGGACTGCTGTCCACTCACACACTGATTGGTGCCAGTCTGGAAAGAGATACGGAACTCGCTCCAGCGTCTAAATCAATGATATTACTAATCACACTGTTCAGTGTAGCTGATCCTTCTTTTTGTAAAGCCAGATTTTCTTGATGAAGGAACCAGCACGTTGAGCTACACCCTGGTGCAAGCTCCCTAACTCAGTGCAAAGAGATAACGGGGCAGTCAGCGGCTCTGGGGGGCGGTCAGTGGACTAGAAGTTCCACAAGGGAGAAAATGTTGAGATTCCAAAGGGCTTCCTAGATACTAAAAAATAAAAGTAAATAAAGAGTTCAAGTGTCCAAAAAGCAAGTAATTAAGAAAACAGGGTGCTTTCAGCAGAAGAGAAATGTCAATGACAAAAGTAGGTGAATGCAATCCTTAACTAGTTCTTTCTCACCGGGAGAGGTCCCCAGAGCACGCACACTGGAACAGAACGTGCGCGGTGAATGAGTGAGGAGCCAGCTCTGCAGGAGGCAGAGTCATCCAGGAATAATGGAGAGTTGGCTGCGCTCACCTTTAGTGTCACGTAAACTGGCCTCTGGTGACACACACAACAGAGGCCTGTCACCTGTGCCCCTGTCCCCGCTGTGACCCAGACAGCCTGGGCCAGCCACAGCCACACCCGTCCTCTGCAGAGGAGGCCCTGTGCTCTGGATCTCTGTCCTGCGTCTCCCGGAGGACTTCCCCAGATCCTCCTAGGAGTGCTGGGAGCCATGCTCCTGATGAGGAACTTTCTCGAAAGGTGGCTGAGAGTGGAAAAGTTTTAGCTCCTGTCATGGCACCTCAGGTTCCCTACAGGACAACCCGCACCCTCAGGGCCCATGTGAAGATTAAAAGCCCCAGGAAAAGTGAACTTCCTTACGTAGTGAGGTTTTTCAGAAATGCTGGGTAACAGCTTGTTCCCTACCCCTCCTGACTCTCTTGGGGCGGGCAAGGCACAGATAACAGATGATAGGGACCAGGTCCTGGGAGGCTCAGACACTGGGCCAGGGCCATGCGGCCTGACATGCAGCTGGGTTCGGGATGACTCCCAGGGCCTCTCCCAGTGCTCCAGGCCTCGCCCTCCACTCCTTACCTTGCCAGGCACTTCTCCTCGGCTGCACAGCGCAGGGAGTACAGGTGGGCTCTCTGCACATAGGTGGACGCTTGCACATAGTTGGGGTCTGGGACCAAGTCAGGGAGACCTGGGAGTGGGCGGTAGGAGAAGGGGAGGCGGGAGGAAGGGCACAGCATTGTGGAGAGTCAGGCTGGCCGTGGTTAATGCCCAGAGAATGCCCCAGCTCTAATCACCCTTTGCCATTTTTCTTCCTCTACACAGGCTGTCACCTCCTCCAGGGAGCCTCCCAGCCTGAGCTACATATGGGATGTCTACCCTTCTCCCTAGGTTCAGGTGTGAGGTCAGGGAGGTCAGGGAGCAGGAGCTCACCTCTGGAGCCCCACGCTGTGGAAGCACCGAGACCTCTTGGCAGAGCTAGGACAGGAGAAAGAGCTGGGAGACAGGGCAGAATGAGGAGACCGGGAGAGAGGGAAGGGTATTCTTGGTAGGGGGAAGAGCATGGACAAGGGCCTGGAGGCAAGATGGAACGAACCACCTAATCTGACAGAGACCCTTTCTTCCACGTCCTTGTTCCCAGGCCCCTGCACCAGCCTCCGGCACCCCGTGCTCCTCGCGCCCAGCATTCCTTATAAACCACGGAGGCATCCCTGGGCTTCTGGCCCCAAGTGGTCCCAGCAGGCTTGTGGGAAGACCCAGGTGAACACTGGCTGGCAGAAGCGAGGGTGGGCAGGAAGGGAAGGGCCAGAAGGAAAGCGTCCCCGGGGCAGGCTGCTGACTGGGCAGGATTCTCGGCCTGGGCACCCAGCCCAGCTCCCTTCTCCCTGCCATCTGCCCCCAGACAGGCCCACGCCCTCCCGTCCGTCTGCAGCCGCTGGCCTCTAACCTGAGGGCGCCTGGCTCCCTCCCCTGCAGGGCCCAGGGGAGGCGTGGAATCTGCCCCAGCCCCGGTGGTCACTTGTTCCCAGGATGTGCTAGAGCTGGGGCCTGTGCATCCTGCCTTCCTCCCTCCTCACTCCTCCCCAAGAATAAGTTATTCCCATCGAACCATATGAGGAATTAGCAAAACCCCAGCTCAGGTGTTCAGACCCCCTGTGCACGAAATAAAGAAGCAATGATCTTGATGCGGGGAATGTGGGAGCGGCGGGGCACAGGGTGGAGTGGCAGGGGGGCGAGGGGACCCCAGAGCCCTGGGCTCCTGCGCAGCCACTGAGCGAGCCTACCAGGGGGTGATCCCAAGCCCTCTATGCCCCTCCCCCTCAGGCTTCAGGGGTCTGGCAGGTGAATGCTGAAATGAGGCTGTGAGCTCCCCATAGCTTCGTTCGAGCCCTCTGCTCTCGGGGAACAAGCAAGGTAGGGGGCTCGAGGCCCGTGGACAGGCTCCCAGCTCCCTCTTCTTGCAGCTACAACCCTCTTTTCGGCGTTCAGGTGCTGAAAAGGAGGCCCAGGAGGAGAACTCCGGCGTCAGCAGGCTTTCCCAGAGGTATCTGCCTGCATGCCATCCCCCCACTCACCCTGGGGCCCCGGCCTCGGGCGGGGCTGGGTCCAGGCAGCCAGTGTGACCTCAGCCACTTGGAATGAAGAGAAAATTTGGAGCACAGGGTGGGTGAGGATGAGGTGGCTCCTGGCGGAGGGGCCGTCTTGGCCAGCCTCTGTCCCATTACTCAAGCCCCCAGGAATGCCTGCAGTCATTTCCCAAGTGGTCGTCCTCAGGTCCTCGGGGCCGGGGCCACCTTGGTGCCCTGCTGGTACTCACCCACTGGTCCCTCAAGGCTGGGTGGGGCAGGTGCGGAAGGCAGGAATTGTCCCTTTCCCCGAGAGATTTAAGTAACGTGTGGGGGTGGGTTAGCTGGACTTGAAGCCTCATGAGACCCAGAATTTGGCACCAGAAGCCTGGTTTCAATAAACACTGCGCAGATGGCTCCCCAAGCTTCCCTGGCCCGACCCCTCCTCCCCAGGCCGTTCCAGGGGCTAGCTGTGCCGCTGTCCTGGGAAGTCAGAAGAGCCAGCTGAACAAGACGAGGCCAGGGCTATTCGGGGCCAGGGAAGTTAGGGCCACTCCCGACCTCTGACTGGGTCCTGATCCTGTCCTACCCTGAGCCCTAACCCCAGCTACACGCTGAGTCTGGCACCTAACAGCTCTGAATCCTGGCGTCACTGCTGTTTGTCCCCAGATTATAGACGGAAGCAGTACTTCAAACCAACCAACCAACCAACCACCTTAAAAGGAGTTCCCTGGACATAATCAATCCTTTTTCATTGTAACTGAGTGTGGTTGATTTTTTAAAATAACCTCCAGAGCTGGGGACCGGGCGCAGATCTGTGGAGGACTCCCTGTGGGCAGAATCCTCGGACCTGCCGGTTCCAGGCTGAGCCCTGGCCCTGGCCGTGGATGACCCTGTTCCTCTCACTGCTGAGCCGTCTCAGGCTCAGGGCCTCCTCCTCCAGGAAGCCTTCCATTGGCATGGAAGACCCACGGCACCCGGATGCCGCAGGGGCTGCCTCTGGCAGGAAGCTGTTTAATGATTCACGGCCTGACAGAGTCCTCCCTCGGCATCCGAGGAGGTCTGGTTCCAGGGCCACACCCCCAGGGGTACCGGCAGCTGCAGACACTCACGTCCCTCAGTGGGAGCTCTGTATCTGCGGGGCCCCCCAGGTCCAGGTATGGGGGCCAACTGCACTTTCCTGTTCCCAGCATGCTCCTCACCACACGGAGGTGCTGGCGGGGAGTGAGGCTCAGAACAGGCAATGAATTTACCCACAGTCACACAGCGACTTGGGGCAGCTCCCGGAGGAGATCCCAAGTCCTGAGCCCCTCCCAGAACTCCTCTTGTCGCTCCTCTTTTTATAAAGATGAACACTTTTTAAAATGTAACCTACACACAGTCCAATGTGCAGGTTTCAGGTGTACAGTTTGGTAAGCCCTGACGAACGCATGCTCCATGCAGCTCTCACCGCCATCCGTCTGCGGGCGGGTGCCACCGCCCAGGAAAGGCCCTCTGGCGCCTGCCCGCCCCACGTGATCACTGACCTGCTGTTCATTACGTTAGCTCTGCCTTTTCTAAAACGTACATGGAATCACCATCACCACCGGTATCCTATCTTCTTTTTGTTCCATATCTCCGACCATCACTGGGTTCTTCGACTCCCCCAGCTGGCAGGGCCCCCCCAATGCTCCACCCTCTCACCCCTTCATTGCCCTGGGGGAAGCTGCGGGGGTGGGGGTGGGGGGGGAAGAGCAGCCTTTAGGCTAAGGATCCCTGCCTCCCCATCCCAGGGCCCCCTGCTGAGGTCTCGGGGAGCAGCAGGCCCTCCCCCCTCTGCTGGTATGTTTTCAGGAGGGAACAATGCCTCTTTATCTGGCCTGGTCTTCAGGAGGTGCAGCAGCAGCAGCCAGGCCTGCAGGCTTGGGCTCTCAGTCCCTTGGCAGGGGCTGGGGCAAGGGGGCCAGTTGTGGGACACTGGGGAAGGGGGATGCGGGAAAGCTTGAGCAGGGCCCTGTGGGTGTGCAGGTAGGGGTACCGGTCTGTTGCCTCCGGCTTCTGGGGTACAACCGGGCCGTCCCGGCAGGGGGCCAATGTTGGGTGAATTCCGGTTGCAACCAGATCATGTATTCACCCCCGACCTCGCCCCGAGAAGTGTGTGTTTCAGCCCTGACTGCTGTGGCTCAGTGCGTTGGGTGTCACCCTGCAAAGCTAAAGGGCACCAGCTCAATTCTCCGTCAGGGCACAGGCCTGGGTTGTGGGTTTGGTCCCCAGTCGGGGATGTTTCTCTTTCACACTGATGTTTCTCTCCCTCTCGTTCGCCCTCCCTTCCTCTCTCTCTGAAAATTTAAAAAAAAAAAAAAAAAGTGCATTTTAAAGAAAGACCCCAGAGAGGGCAATGCTTAGTCAGAAGGCGGAGATAACCATTAGTCATGGGGATGTAACTTTGAGGAGGGACTGAGAGCTCGTATTCAGAAAATATGGAGTCATCCACCCTCTGCACATGGCGCTGGAGGTTCCACTAAGTGGGTTCCAATGGGAACTTTTCCTGGACACTCCCATTTTTAGAAATGTCGAACCATGGAATTAATCATAATTCTCATTTCAGACACACTAACCTGCAAGTCCCCTCTCTTGTGACAAAATTTTTTAACCTTCATCCTCACCTCTGACCCTTAGCTATATCCTTGTGATAGGGGAACTCAAGAGTTCGAGGTTTTAGCTTCAGTTATAGTTGATAGGCTTAAGCGATTGAGGCACCTGGAAGGCTGTTACTCCAGGTCTACAAGCTCCTGGAGACCCCACCTGAGCCGCTGTGTTCCGGGGAGGGAACCTGAGGCAGATAAAGAATTGTTGATCGACAGATAAAGAAGTACTAAGAGAATCTCCTGGGGCTGCAACTCTTATCCAATTAATCTCTTTTCCGAACCCCTTACCTGCCCTTTCTTCTCCTTATAAAAAGGTCGGCTTGAGATGAGATATTCAGATGGTTTTTGAGGGCACAGTACCTGCCGGCGTCTCAGATCGCTGGCACCCGAATAAAGCCTCCATAGAGTCGGGCCTCGTCTCTAGTTCCTGGTTCTGACAGTGACGGGCAAGTGACCGCAGACTTTCCCGGTTTCATTTGAGCATCTGTGTCTCTGTACAGAAAATCTGCAGTGCTCATGCATTCTTAAAGTAGAGAAATGATATTGTCTTATCTTGTTCTGATTTTTTTTTAAGATTTTATTTATTTATTTTTAGAGAGAGGGGGAAGGAGGGAGAAAGAGAGGGAGAGAAACATCAATGTGTGGTTGCCTCTCACCTGGCCCTCACTGGGAACCTGGCCTGCAACCCAGGCATGTGCCCTGACTGGGAATCGAACCGGTGACCCTTTGGTTCCCAGTCTGCGCTCAACCCACTGAGCCATACCAGCCAGGGCTCGTTCTGATTCTTGAGTTTTCAGTCAGTGTAAACTTTTAAGGTCTACCTAGTGCGTTGCTTGTCATTGCAAAATAGGACTCCACAGTGTGCACCGCCCCCCCCCCCCACCGCCATGGCTCATCTAAATGGTCTCCTGGGACAGACTCCCCAGGGATGTGGCTAACCACCCAAAGGACAGTCTTGCTCAGGCTCCCTAGAGAGGCCCTGGTCACCATTAGCCTCTGGTCTTCTGCTCCTAGGAGGCAGGCAAGAGCCTGGCTTTTTACCCTTTGTCATGGACCTTCTGTGTGACCCTGGCCAGGGCTGGCCCCTCTCCAGGCCTGATGGCCTCCATCTCTCCAGATCTAATTGTCCTGTATTCCACTCATGGCCTGGAGCCCTGGGCCATCCCCCCGTGGGCACCCCTCCATGCTGACGGCAGGCTGGCACTTAAGGATTCGGGCTGCTTGGAGCCTGCGCCAGGTGGAGAACAATGAGTCAAAGGGCAGCAAAGGCCCCTGGGGTGGCCACAGCCCGGCTCCTTGGCTAGGCAGGGGCTGGGTATCACTGAACTGGGTCCCAAGGCCATTCCACAAGCAGCTGCTAGTCCAGGAAGCTCTTCAGCCTCAGAGGGCCCCCGGCAGACCCTCCAGGGCAAGGAAAACACAGAGCCAAGGACAAGGACCAGCTTCCGCAATTCTGGCTCTACCCCCGGCACCTCTTCTGTGCAGGACCCAGGGCCTCTGCATAAGATGCTCAAGGACCGGCCGGCCCCACTCCTCCGCTGTGCGGGTCCCTCCCAGGTCATCGGCTCAGTTTCCCGTGCGACAGTGGAGAGATGGGACTAACTGGTCTTTGCCCATACTTTGATGGCTCCATAAACACTTGGAGATTAAAATACTTTTCAGGAGCTGTTCCCCGGCCTTGGGCGAGAGCCCAGGACCTCTCACAACCTCTGCAGACAAGCCTTCAGCGGCCAGGAAATTCTCCCCCGTCTGACCTAAATTCTTCCTGCTTCGGGAGAGACCGGTTCCCTCCTGCTCCGCGGTTCCTGGAGGCTGCCCCGTGCGGAGGGCCTGTGGCTGCATTCCTGCTGCTTGCCCACACCTCACCTGTTTCCCTTCTGGCTTCTCCCGGTCTGTGGGTTCCATAACCCTCCGTCTCCTTGGAAATCTTTCCTCCCCAACCCTCCTCTCACAAGCAGCTGAGGAAGGAGAGTAGAATGCAAAAGAGCCCTAATCTCCTGAGCTCCGGCCGGCCGGAGGATAAACAACTCCAGCAGGAAGCCGGCAGTGAGCTGTGAAATCTGTGTGCAGCCGGAACTCCAGAGGAGCCCCAGGCAGGAGAGCAGACCACTCTCAGAGAACAGCCTTGAATAAAGATCGGATGGGAGGGCCTCCAGGGCGGGAGCCCGCAGCTCCGTGCCCTAGGAAATTATCATCTAATAATCAGAACATGAGCCCTGGCTAGTGTGGCTCTGTGGATTGAGTGCCGGCCTGCACACTGAGTGGTCACTGGTTCAATTCCCTGTCAGGGCACATGCCTGGGTTGCAGGCCAGGTCCCCAGTAGGGGGCGCGGAAGAGGCAACCACACATTGATGTTCCTCTCCCTCTCTTTCTCCCTCCCTTCCCCTCTCTCTGAAAGTAAATAAATAAAATCTTCTTTAAAAAAAGAACAAGCACCGGCCTGACAGGGCCATACCAGGCAGGGTGGCCGCAGGGTCCACGGTGCCCGGCCATGAGTGGGCAATCACAGCCCGAGCAGAGATGTGACAGAGTGGTTCCCCACTGCCCACAGAATCAAACCCAGGCTTCCCAGGGCAGCAGCTAAGGCCTCTGTGGCCTCTGGCCGTAACCCGACTTTCCAGGTCTTTTCACCTTAAAGATCAACACACAGCTTCTCAGCACACCTGACCTCTTCCGCCCTGGCATCTGACCCTGTGGTGCCCTTGTCTTGGAATTCCCTACCACACACACACACACACACACACACACGGGCCAGCTCTGCACTCACTGGGGTAGAGTCTTTAGGCCAAAGCCTTCCTTGTCAGTTTTGACCACCCGCCTGCCACCACCCTGCACCCCTCTTCCAGCTCACGCCTGCTGCCCCCATCCCGAGTGGCAGACACAGTCCAGCGGCGGTGGCAGCCCCGCTCCTCTGTGTGGCAGGGCCCAACTCAGAGAACGGGGTCCCTGAGTGTCTGTTCAACGGAGCGAACTGCTTAGGACACAGATGGGGACTGAGCTGGGAGAAGGCTAAGCTTCGGGGAGGTCAGCTACGGATGCTCCCGGCAAACCTTCTGCCTCCTCCTTGCGCACCTCGCTGCCCTTCCGCCTTTGCAGGCCCTGCTCGGTGTCTCCTGCCCCACCTCCAGAATGCTTCGGGCCCCCGAGTTCCCTCCCTGCCCCTGGGGTCCTTCGGAGTGACCTGAATTTTTTTAAGATTTTACTTATTTATTTATAGAGAGGGGAAGGGAGGGAGGAAGAGAGGGAGAGAAACATCAATGTGTGGTTGCCTCTTCCGCGCCCCCTACTGGGGACCTGGCCTGCAACCCAGGCATGTGCCCCAACTGGGAATCAAACCAGCGACCCTTTGGTTCGCAGGCTGGCACTCGATCCACCAGCCAGGGCCACGGGCACTTGAGTTTTTTACCTTTCTTACAAAATCCATTCAGCCCACAGCCTTCCCATCTGAGCTCGGAACAGCTGCATCCTTCCAGCTGCACGGGCCAGAAACCTTGGTGTATGCCCAACACCTCTCCTGCCCCTACACCTGCATCTGGTCCCTGAGGAAATCCCCTCGGCTCTCCCTCCAAAATACATCCTGAATCCGACTTCCCACCACCAGCGGTTGCCACCCAGCCGCCATCCTCTCTGCCCAGGTCTCTGCACCAGCCTCCTCCTGACCTCTGGCCTCCCTCCTCACTGTCCACCCCGGCACAGCAGGCAGGGCCTCTGTTTCCCTGTCGAACCCTGCAGCAGCTCCTCAGTGCACAGAGGATAAAAGCCAAAGTTCTAACCACGGCCTACAAGGCCGTCCCTGGTCTGAGCCCGTGACCTCTCTGCCCTGCCTCCTATTGTGCCCCCTCCCATCACAGTCTGCCCTTACCCACACAGGAAAGCCCCAGGGAACTCCTGCCGCAGGGGTTCCCCCTGGCCGTTCCCTCTCCTGGAATGCTTTTCCTGAAGACAGCTGCACCGCTGGCTCATCCCCCGCCACGTCTCTGCTCGAGGGTCACCTTCAGGAGACCCATCCCGACCACGCTGGCACCCCGTCCCCCCGAGCTCCAGGCCTCCTTTACTGATCTGTATTTTTCCCCATGGGACTTACCACCTTCTATTATTTACCTCCTTATTATAGTTATGCATAAAATATGAGATTCGCAAGAGCAAAAATCGTGTCTCCTCCTTTTCTCTAATGTATACCCATCTCTGGACGACGGCTCAGAACAGTGTAAGGCGCTCAGTAATATCACTGAATAGCTGAATGTCCTCATAAAATGATCGGCCAGACGAGAGCCACTGGGGGGTGGATGGGGCCCTGCTTTGCCTGTGGCCCAGCAGCGGGCCCAGGTCTCAGGGCGTAGAAGGTCTGGGAACTGGAGACAGGCCAGAGGGAGGTGGGCTTTATCCTGTGTGCCCGGTTTCTTGCTGCCGGGGCTGAGACATTGGTGAAGACAGGTAGATGTGGGGCACCCCTGAATTCCCTGCACTCGGACCAGGACCTGGTACCTGTGCACCCGGGGCAGCCACGTGAACCAATACAGGCACCCCACAAAGGGTCTGGGGGCACCTGCCAGGGGGAGCACAGATCTCATCATGAAGCAAAGGCTGGGAGTGACTCCAAAATCCTTTCTTTTCAAAGAGAATGCGGTGCCAGCTGGCTCAGTCGCGGAGGCAGGGCGGGTCATCTCCTGAGGGTTTGCACTTGAGTGCACTTGAGCCATACCTCCCTGCGTGAGTCCCTCCCGCCCTGGCGTCCTGACACCAGCAGCACCCATTCCCAGGTGACACCGAAATGCCTGATTTCTGAGTGCCCATCAGCAAGAGGGACAGGAACCCTGCCCCTGTAATCCTGAACCCAGAAAACAAGGGCCCTCCGGGTCCAGCTGCCCGCCTCCCTTAGGTCAGGGCAGCAGAAGGGACAAGGCCCGGGCTCTCCTGCCAGCCCCCCTCTGGAGTGCCTGCAGGGGGCTGGGAGCAGGTGGGGGCCGCGGGGCAGACCACGGTCTCCGGCCCTTCCCTCCCTCTCCTGCCACTGCCCTGCAGAGCTGCCCGTGTGTTCTTGGCTTGGACAGGAGTGGGTGGACTTCAGCTGGGACTGCTGGGGAGGGGGGCCCTTTCAGAGCCGGCAGGACACTCAGATAGGGACCCCTAGGTTAAGAGAGACGGAGGGGAGGGACCAAAGGCCAGCACTCTCAAGTCAAGGGCGGCCACAGGAGGCCCGTGGGCCCCAGTGACTCTCAACCCTGCTCCACACCACCGCCAAAAACCTCTGTGGTGCCTGCGGGTTTGGGGCAAAGATCCAAAGGCTGGTCTTCCAAGGGATCTGCACCTGGGAGAAGCAATGCCCATGGAGACATACCCTTCCCTGAGGGGCAGTTCAGCGGGGTAGAGGATCAGCCTGGATGAGCTGCTGAGCTTCTCTAGCCTCAGTTTTCTGGTCTGTAAAATGGGGGGGGGTGATAATACCACCTGCCTCACAAGGTTGCTGGGGGACTTAAATGAGAAAATAAAAAGAAAATGCTTGGCTAATGTCTGGTGCATGATCAGTGTACAATAAATATCAGCTACTATTATCATTGTCATTATATAAAATAGAGCTGTCTTTTCTGGCAGGGGCGGTCCAGCTTGAGACGAGGGAGAGACCACGTGACCCTGCAACTGGCTGAGAGGAGAGGAGACAGGAAGTCTGCCTGTGACGAAGCTGTGGGGACACCCCTTTTTGGTTCCCACACTGGTGGCACTTGACTGCCAAAGAGAGA
Source organism: Micronycteris hirsuta (assembly GCA_004026765.1). Classification (NCBI taxonomy): domain Eukaryota; kingdom Metazoa; phylum Chordata; class Mammalia; order Chiroptera; family Phyllostomidae; genus Micronycteris; species Micronycteris hirsuta. The sequence goes on from PVJI01001894.1 coordinate 134,792, forward strand.
ATGCGGAAGAGGGCCCAGGTCCCTGTCTCCACAGCTCGTCCCACCACTTACAACAGCTCCCTCGGCCTGAAGACTCCACTGCCTTCTGGGGGCGCCCGGACAGCTTCAGGAAGGAGGAACGGGTCCCGAGCTGCGATTCTGGCTCTACCAGTTGCCAGTTACAGGATCTTGGGCCCCAGTTCCCTCAGCTGCAAATGAGGATAATAATAATACCTGGGGTTCGTATGAGGGTTAGGCGACTCTGCTGGTAAAGCCCCGAGGACACGGCCTGACAGCAGGAAGCCCTGGACGAGTGTTTGTTAAACAACCGTCTGGAGGCCGGACGAGGAGGAGGCTGCAGCGCCGCACTGCCGAGGGACCCTTCACTCCCAATGCTCACCCACTGTCTTATCTGCCCCTGGCCACAGCCAGAGCCTGCATCAGGGCTGACCATCGCACATCTGCTGAACGACCCATGAAACGAGGGAATCAATAAAGTACGCAGGGTAAGCGAGAATACACAAAAATTTAAAACATAATAATGCACGGTAGGAAGCACTCAGGGCGGGGAAGTCGCACAGACTCCAATCCTGGTTTCACTTCCGAGAGGCCATGTGACAGTGAGCGAGGGAACCTGCCCCCTCACCTGTGAAATGGGACGAATGCCAGAGCCTGGCTCCTCTCTGCTGCAGGAACTGAGGGGGGTGGTGCGTCCAGGGCCAGTGGTTGCTAGGGCAAACATCTCCTCCCCTGCTGCAGCTTGGGGACTGAGGCCCAGAGAGGGGAGGTGGCTGGAGGATCCCCCAGTTCTCACACGGCCTGCCCGGTTTGCAGGTGGGGTATTCGTCCGCCTGGGTCATCTGAGCTCAGCTGGAACCCTGGCTCAGCGGAACGTAGCTGGGAGACCTCCCTAAGTCCCAATTTTCTTATCTGCACCGGAGGACCATAACCTCCACCTCTCTGGGAGGCTGCGAGGGTGAATAAAATGACACATTCAAACCACTACGCTCAGTAGGTGTTCTTCAGCAAATGGCCAAGTTGTTAGCATCACCTCCACCTTGGGACTCCACCCCTGGGTGCTTGCTGGGGGCGACTGCTTCCGTCCCGCCCTGCACCTGCTCCAAGCCCTGAGGTTGTGAGTAGGTGACGTGGAGGGACAGGCACCAAGGCTGCTCTCAGGGGCTGAGGGACCCTGTGTGGCCTCTGGGGGGCGGGGCCCAGGAGAGAGAGGTGAGCACCCCAGGACCACCTATGTGTGCAGGGAGAGGAAAGCTCTAGGCCTCGCTGCAGCACGACACCCCTGGGAGATGCAGAGGCCGAGAGGAGGAGGAAGAGGAGGGAGAAGTGAGAGGTGCCCGCAGGTTCTGGAGCCACGGGCCACAGCATTCGATTCTGTGCTGAGGCAGCTCCGGGAGCCACCGGGACTCCTCGAACAGGGGAGTGACACGGTCAGCACCCCGAGGGTTTACCTGGCCCACGTGCAGGATGGACGGGGGAGGGAGAGGTCGGGGTGCCACAGCTCCCTCCTAACTTCTGAGTGGCCGTGTGAGGACAGAGCTGGAGGACCCATGCCAGGCCAGGCTGGTGAAGCCGCAAGAGACGTCCTGGGAGGACGGCCAGGGCGGCTGCTCCGTGTTACTTTCTCAGCATTGCCAGAGTCTATGAATCAGGCCAGGACTGGAGGTGGGGGGAGCCCCGGGAGAAGAGCTGTGGTCTTCTGGGGGTTCAGAGAGGCTGGGGCTGCGGGGAGGCAGGAGTGGGGGCAAGGAGGCTGGGACACCGTGCAGGAGGTGCAGCGGGCCTGGGAAGCAAGCGGCCACCTCTAGGCCTCCGCACGAAGGCGCAGAGAGCCAGGAAAAGCATGTTACCCTCTCCAAACCTCTGCTTCCTCGTCTTTTCTCCAAGCACATGTTTCAGAAGTTGGAGGCCCTTGGGCACCCTCCGCCCAGGGTGGGAGGGAGAAGGTTGAGGCACCCCAAGAAGAAAGTGGGTTCGCACAGGCGCCTGGAAACCACACAGGCGCGGAGGCACGAGGGGGTGCGCACATGTGTTCGGTGTTGTGAGGATACATCACGCCCACACACTGAGGCTGCCAACGCCCGGCCTCAGACCCCTGGGTGTGTGGCCAGGCAGAATGAGGTCAGCTTCAGAGAATCTGTCCTGGACTCCCACACCAAGCCTGGGGGTCTGAGCTAAAGGACAAGACTTGTCCTTCCTTGAACCGGGATTTTTCCATGGTCCAGGACTAGCAGGGTAGGGAAAAGGAACCAATGATGGGAGAGAAGGTAGGGCCCCCTCTCTGAGCCCCAACTAGCCTGTACTCTCCCACACCCTGTCTCCTCCACGACCAGGGATGGGTGCTGATGGCCATCCCTTGCAGCAATGCTTAGGCGCCTCCTCCTCAAGGAAGTCCTCCCTGAGTCCCTAGCCCCGACTGGGGACACTTCTCCTCTGACCTCCCCTAGCCTACCCCGCAATGCCGGCCCAATCACAGCACTGAGGTGCCGTCTTTGCTGTACTGCCCAGGGCAGGGCCTGAATTTGGTGCATGCCCGCCCACTCCGCCTGACCCTAGCATACTACCTTCAGCGGAGAAATGTCTTTAATCCAGATGAACCGTGTGGCTCAGGGGCAATGGCTAGAGACCTGTCTTCCAGACATGGCCTTGCCTTGGCAGGTCCCCTTCTGAACCTTAAGAACTGACAGTCTGAAGAGGGGCCCCGGAAAAGCCACTGGCTTGGAGCACAGACGTCCAGTCCCAGGCCTGGCTCTGCCAGTAGTGCTATGGAACTTGAGGTCTCGGTTTTCTCCTCTGCCCAGAGGTGGGATGCTTTTGGCTGAGTCCCCCCAAAAGCGTCCTCTGTGGTCTTGCATTCTAAGAAAAGCCACCACAAAAGCTTAGCACCTTAGAGGCAAAATGTCTCCTTCTCCAAGGAGCGTGAGGAGTCACTGATGCACAGGTGCTGCGAGTCCCAGTGAGGACCACGAGGATGCAGCCTTCGTCACACCACAGAGGGCCCTCCAGCTCAGCCCAGTCTCAGCTGGGAATCAGCACCCAGCTCGACTGCCACGCCTTGGATGTGACGGAGGGGGTAGTAGCAGTGGGGACGATCCTCTCCCTTAGCCTTGGGTTCCAGCAGCCCCTAGGGAGACAGGAGCACCGCTACCCACCCCACTCCCCAGCCCCAGCCTCAGCAGCAGCCTGTCACCCAAGGTTACTATGGCCGCAGACAAGGCAGCAGTCCCTGGGCTGACAGAAGCAGTGGAGGCTGGGGGTGCAGCACCCGAGTCCCTGGGCCCAAAGACCTCAGCCCTCACCTTGGGGGGCCTGGCCCACCAAGCTCAGTGCGGAGCAGATAATCCACCTTGGTGTGGAGTCAAGGCGCTGATTAGAGCTTGAGAGAGTGGGCCACATAGGTGTTGAGGACTGAACGGAAACCTTGACCAAAGCAGATGGGGAACTTGCCTTAACAGAAGCAGGGAGGAGGGCCCTAAGACAGCAGAGGAGGAGACCAATAGCCGGCCAGCCGTGGCCAGACCACTAGTGGGTCCCTGGCGGTCGCCCACTGGCTAACAGCACAGGTGGAGGTGCCCATGTGAAGAAGGCTGCCCCCTGCACTGCGTCCTTGTGTGCAGATGGCTTGGGCCACCCCAAAAAGCCAGAGAGAGGCCCAACCACAGAGGCCTCCTAAGACCTCCCCCCAGGGCCAGGACTGGGATGAGCTAGCTGAGTGAAGTGAGTGAGGCACCGGCCTAGCGTGCAAAATTTAACAGGGCACCGAAAAACTCAGTAACCAAGATAAATCACGTTTGATGCAATATTGTAAAAAATCAAAATCAATACTAAAAAAATCTGTGGTTAAAAAAAAGAATCTCAAGATTTCAAATAAAGACAGCATCAGGATTGCTGATTTTTCAGTTTGCCTCAGGCTCCAATATGGCTTGGCCTGGCACCGTTTCTGATTCTATTTAAAACTGGGATATTTTGTTCATCACGGAATTTTGTGTGTGTGTGTGTGCATTATTTCGATCTAAAAAATGTATGAAATTATTATGTATCTCAATGACTGAGTTTGGGGCTGCCCCTTACATTTTGTGCTTCCCCGAGAGGATTTTTGTCATCTAGTCTGGATTCCTGCCCGGGGCAAGAGCTTCTGCCCTAGCTCACAGGGCCCAGCGACCGGGAACTCGCCACACCTCCAAAGGCCTCCCTCAGGCCCTTCCAACCTCTCTTTCCCTGCTTCGCCCTGCGAGGCTGGCATAGGTGCATCTCCAAGGGGGGAGGACAGGCCTGATGGGAAGGAGGAAGAGGCAGGGAGAGTGGCCTCTTCCCTTTGTCCTCAGATGACCCAAGCCAGGTCTGGGAGGTGCCTCCTCCCAAAGCCTGGCCAGTCCCTCCACCCCCTGCCCCTCAAACCAGGGTCAGAGCCCAGGCCTGCCTGGCCAAACGCTGGCACCGATGTTGTATGAAGCGGGAGCTGGGAAGTGGGATGCACTGGGACCGGTGATTGGGGTGGGGGTGGGGGTCCTTACTTAACTCAGGGAGGGCCTCTGGTAAAGGACAGGAGAGGAGGGTCTCGGCGCGCGGAGAGGTTCACCAGGGACCTGGAGGACAAAGCGCGGGGCGTGGGGTCCGTACTCACCGCGGCCGTTCTGGGTGGGCCGGTACACGCTTCCCACGCTGAGCCGGCCCTGCTGCGCACCGCTGCGCTCGGCCACGGGCGGGGGCGCGTCCGAGCTGCGCACCGGCAGGTAGGGCGGCTCCAGCACGCGGAACGGGGTCTGCGGCTCCACGGCCCTCGGCGGGACGTAGGCCTCGGGACGGACGTTGGCGTAGGGCGGATACCAGCCGAGGCGGGGGTCGCCCCCGTAAGCGCCCCCGGCGGCCTGCGCCGCGTCGGGGCCCGGGCCGGGGTCCGGGCGGGCCTGCTCGGAGCCCGCGGCGCCCTCGTGGTACAGGCTGTGCGAGTAGCGGCGGTCCAGGCCGTCGGCGGGCGGCGGCGGCGGCGCGTAGGGCCTCTCCGGGGCCGGGTAGAAGCCCTGCGGCGAGTACTCCGGCTGCTCCTCGGCGCCGCCGCCGTACTCCTCGTAGCGCGCCCGCGGCTGGAACGGGTAGACGACCCCCGCCGAGGCCACGGCCGCCGCCCCGGCGCCCAGGCCGCCTCCCGCGGCGCGGTAGTATACGTAGCCCTGGTCGTAGGTCCGCGCCGCCGGGTCGTAGGTCTCGTACTGGCTGACGAAGGGCGCCTGCGGGTAGGGGAACTGCTGCGGGAAGGAGGGCGCCTGGCGGTAGGTGGAGGCGAAGGCCGAGGCCGAGACCGAGGAGGAGCCCCCTTGATTGGAGACCGAGGTGCGCGCCCGGGCCATGCCCGTGCTGTCCCCGACGGCCACCTCTCGCCAGTTGTCGGGCACCTGGCCGAAGCCAAAGGGGTGCCGCGCTTGGCCGCGCACCGTGTCCGAGCCCACGCGCCCGGGCAGGGGCAGAGACGGGGCCTGCCGCCGCCTGGGGCCTCCTTGGCTTCGCCGCTGCGGGGTCTGAGGGGCGCCGGCCAACAGCACCCGGGAGCTCCCCTCGGCCCGCGGAGTCCCGGCGGGCACGTACTCGGAGCCCGAGTTGAGCAGGCTGTAGAGCTGCCCGTTGTTCTCCCACTGGATCAGCTGCCGCCAGCGCCCCGGGTCCGGGCCCTGCCCTGGCTGGGCCTGCTGCCCGCGCACCGGGACGCAGAGGCAGGCGCCCCACACCAGGGCCCACACCTGCCAGCCGGCTCGGGCCAGAGTCATGGCGGCCCCCTCTGCAGAGGCCTGGTGGACCGAGAGGCTCTCGGGAGCGGCCCCCTGTGCGCGCTTCTCTTCCCACGGCCTCGAGGACAGGATGGCTCCTTGCCTGCCTCAGCTTTAGCTTTGTCCATCCTGGCCTTGGTCCGAGCGGGACGGCTCCTCCGATGACAACATTTCGAGGCCAAGGGGTCAGGGCAGGGCTGGGGTGGTGCCCAGGGCTGCACGAGACTCTCTGCAGGTCGCCGGGCAGGACCGCCTGGGGGCCTGAGACGGGCAGTCCTGCACTGGCCGGCCTCCGCGGCTGGCGCTTTCCCACTCTGAATGAATAAGCAACAGGCTTGGAGTATTAGGAGGTTTGGGGCAGCCTGGTCTGCCTGCTGGGGTCTCCTCCGCAGGGCCCTACGGCCCGCCGGGTTTTAGCTATGTGGCCTGTCCCGCAGCTGCTCTGCTCCTCAGTCCCTGGAGCTCCCAGCCAAGCCGCAGACCTGCCTCTGAGGAAGGGAGTGAGACCTGGAGTAGGAGAGGGGCCAATGGGCTTTCTTGGGAAGACACTGAATCCCGGCTAGACCTCCCTCTAATTCTGACCCCAGGTACACCACACTTCCTTGGGCCTGGATAAGCTTCAGCTTTCTGTCTCTGGGCACAGCTCTGGGTCTTACCCTCCTGGACATACCGCCCCCCCCCCCCCGTTTTGAATAGAACTTATGAAACCAGGAGAGAGATCAATGTTCTATGTGTTATGTGTGGTTTCCATGCTCTATCTCTTGAGTCAACATCGCCCGGAAATATCCCGAGTGGATAAAATGAAGCCCAGGGCTGCCTGCAACGGGATGGGGGTCATTCAGAGTATCGTGTGCTGTAACATACAGCAGAAGAATGGGGCATTCAGGAGCATGGACCTAGTCCTGTTTGAACGCTTTGGTGTCCAAGGAATCACACTCTGAATGCCTCCCCTGGGCTGCCTTCTGCCTGCCAACCTTCCTCCTGGGAGCTGGAGAGCAGACACCCCACTCTGGGGTTTCTAAACCAGGTAGGAAGACCCTGCCTTTAACCTGGCCCATTCAGATTGCTCTTCTACTTTGGGAACTCCTGGAGTCCGCCTTGGGAGGAGAAAGCCAGAATGGACATTCCTTGGGACCCTGAGCCCTCACTCTCCCCCTCCCCCACCCCAGCCACCACTTGTTCACCCATCACACTGTGCTTTAGGGTAAGGGCCAGTTCAGGTGACTCAAGGTATCTATCTGCCCTTTAAATGCTCATAACCAGCAACATTCAACGCTGGTCCCTCGGCTCCCTAGCGTGGGGTTTGGTCTCAGACTCCAGGCAGAACTCCTGCAAGGAGGAGCTGGTTTGGCTCAGGACACCGAGCCAGAGGCGAAGCCAGGTTACAGAGCACTGCCGGGACCTGCAGGGTTAAGCGCCCCCACCGCCCCTCCGCTGCCTGCCCCCTGCAGTGCTGGCCTCAGCTGCTTGGAATCCCTGGGGTCTGCTAGGGCCCTCCTGCCAGACGGGCAGCAGCTCCAGGAGAGGAGGCGGTGAAGTGGAAACAGGCCTCAGGGTACCCCAGGCAGGAGGGGAAGGGGGATGGAAGGAGTGCAGAGGTAGGGGAGTCTCACTGGCCTCAAGCGGGGAAGGCTACACCCCACTTCTGCAGCCAGGCAGGAGGCAGGGCCGCCTCAGGACTTTCCAGCCGTGGAGCAAGCGGGCCTGAGCCATGGCGCTCGGCATGCCTCGAACACTGAGCCAGCTCTTGGCACGAAACCCTACCCTCTGCTGGCTCCTGCGCCTCTTTCTTTTTTCTTAATAAGGTCGAATCAGAATGAGTCAGAGGAGCCAAGTTTCCTGTTAGGCTCTGTTTGAATAAACTGCTCTGGACATAGCTTGGGCCTCTGCACAGGCTCTCAGGGCCAGGGCTGCGTCCCCGCCAGCCCCTCCAGAGACTGGAGACCTGGGGGCCTGGCCTGGCCGGGCCTCTGCCCCGGGAAACCAGCTGAGCTGTCAGAGCCTCGGAGTCTTCATGTGTAACCTGGGGGTAATACCTTTATGGGGGCACAGTTGGGAGAATAAACGAGAGGGTTATGAAAAGTACCCAATGCTGTGCCAGGCATGTGGCTGCCATTTTCTTTCTTTCCTCTGGACTCTGAGAGAAGGGAGGGCTTCAACTGCCAAGGGTGCTCCCCCCACCCATTTTTCCTGCCCCTTTTCCTGTTTTTACCTGCCTTGGGCATCCTTCCTTGCTCAGGGTGAACCGTGTGCAAGGCAGGCACCTCTCCTGGGGCCTGTCCTCTTCCCTCCTCCCCATTCCCTCCCTCTGACCTTCTTCCCCCTTCAGTCTGGGCCTCCTGGGGTGGCCAGCAGGGCCCAGCAGCTCCGTGAGCTGCAGGGGAGGCTTTTGATTTCAGCTCTCCAGGAAGGGCAAAGCCTTGCCTCCCTCCATGGCTTGAGGTGTCCTGGCATCACTTGATTGAGGCCCTCGGACTGGTGTCTGAGAGAGACCCGGCAGGCTGCAGGGGGCGCAGAGCTTGGGTCAAATGAGGGCTCGGAGTCCCCAGGCCGGGCTGCGCCTCCCCTGCCGGGAGGTGCAGCGGGCAGGCAGCTTGTCCCCACGGGCCAGGATTCACACCTGCATTTTTAAGACCCAGCCGTGTGGTTGAGGCTTGCTGCCAGTCCCTGGCACCGGGAACGGATCTCATGGGAACTCGGAGGGCCAGCGGTACAGGGCTGAAACAGCTCATCGATGGTGCATGACTGTTAAGCACCTACTGTGTGCTGAGCTCCGACTAGGCTGCTCTGTTGCTGGGGCTCCCACGAAGTGGCCAATGTCTCATGCCCATGTGATGGAAAATTTTCCAGGCTCTGGAAAATCTAGGGGAAGGGGGAGCAAAGAGGCATTAGGCCTGACCAGCAGAGGGTTTGGGGAGCAGAGGGGGGTGGGAGCCATGACCTGCCTCGCTGCTTTGCAGGGGAAAGGACTAAGACCCTTCGTAGGTCAGGAGGTTTCTGTGGTTGGGAAGGGGTGAGGCAGGCTCCAGGGCCCCTGCCCTCTGCCTCTCACCCTGGGCAGGGCTGGGCAGCCTCCTCCTCCCATGATCACTGACTGCTGAACCCAGGCCCTGGGTGGACAGTGTTTGTGCAGAATTGGGAATGGAAGCCCCAGCCGCTCTGGAAAGTGGGCTGGAGGAAGTGCTGAGTGTGGAGGCCTGGCAGCTGGCACAGAATCCGCTGACTCGGCAGGGAGAGGACCACCGAGTGACCACTGCCAGCTGGACCCTGTACTCACCCCTCCCTTGCAGCCACATCTGGTGCAATGGTGGGGGAGGCAGGGGGGCTTCAGTCCCCGGAGCCCAGGCAGCCTGGAGGGGCTCATGGTGGGGGCTGGGGCCCCTTGGCTCGGAAGCACCTCTCTTCAGGATTGGAACTTCGGAGAAGCCCGGAAGTGGGGGAGTTGAGGTCTGCGACAGATGGGGTGAGAAGGGAGGGAGGGAAGGAACCCACCCTTCTTAGGACCCAGGGGAATTCGGTGACTCTGGCCACCTCCCACTCAGTTTTCCCTCCCTGCAAAGGCCTCTCTGGGCCCCTCCCATATGACTCGTCAGGAATTGGAAGCCCCCTTGCTGATATAACAGTCTGGGCATCAAGGCAAGGCTCTGTGGAGGCAGGAAGTTCCCTTGGTCCCCTCAGACCAGACCAGCCGGCTTCTCCCCTTCCTGACTTTCTGTCCCTCCCAAGAGGCAGCAGAGGTGCTGGGGCCTGCTGAACGGTGCTTTCCCCGTTCCAAGCCCCACCCCCTCCAGCCCTGGGGGCTGGTGGAGGCAGGGGAGGGTCATCCTGGCAGAGTGGAGCACAGAGCATCTCTTCCTGGGCTCTGCCTTGGGGGAAGCATTTGGCCAAAGCTGTTGGCTGAGGCCTCCTAGGTCGGAGAGGCCCTACGTCAAAGCGGGGGACGGCCCTCAGCCAGTGTGCAGTTGGGAGGAGGAGGTAACAGAGTCCCCTGCCCACAGGAGGGCGCTGGCAAGGCCAAGCACAGTGCCCTGGCTGTTAGGCTGCAGCTGGGCTAACCCTGGAGAACTAGCGGGGAAACTGAGGCAGGAACTGTCTGGTTCTGACTAAGGGAAGGCTATTCTCTTCGTTCTCTCCCCCCCCACCCTTCTCGTCCTTGTTTTCCTGCCTCTGCGTCTACATTTCTTTCTTGCTCTCTCTAGTTTTTTGTTTGTTGGTGTCCGTTTTCAGTGTACACTGCTTTCTGTGGGGCACATGCAGTTTGCTTCTTCCCCTCTGGTGGGGAGGCAGGTGGTCTGGGTGAGGGTGGAGGTGGCCCGTGCTGACAGCCTTGCCTGCCGCGGCTCGGGGCACGACGGCCCCCCCAGGACGCAGCTGTGCCCCGGACTCTGTCCCAGTGGACTTCGGAAGCCCGGAGTCTGACACTGGGATTCTGTCCAAAGGGTGTTTCTTTTAAGGCAGTTCTGGGTGACATGAGATCAGGGTCATGGGTGTGGATTAAGCTCCTACTGTATGCCACAGGATTAACGCAGTAAGGTTCTTTCCTGTACTTTAGTGTATGTGATCCCAACCCCCAGGAACCCTCTAGGAGTCCAGTTTTGCCCGCCTGGGGGGTCGAAGGGGAAGGGAACATGGGGTGATGAAAGAGCAGTGCAGACAAGATATTCACAATCAATTCCTATCATTTGTTTATAGATTTTCATTTCAGATTACAAATGAGACATGTCAGTGACAAGAAATTTAGGGCACAGACTGGAAAGGGTAACTGCCATGACCTACTTCTCTTTCTGGTGTTCCTGTCGATCCCAGGGCTCCTGCCTGCCAGACGGGGTTGGGGGGTGTGTGTGCAAGCACTGTTTCCCTCGGTGCCCCCCGCCTGGCGGTAGGAGCTGCTCAGGCAAGCCTCAGCTCCCCCACACCAGCACCTCATGTTCTGCAAGACTGGACCTGAATCTTGAGCCAGGAGTCAGATCTTTAGTTTCACGCTGACAGGAGAAACCCAGGTCCCCGTTGGGGCATCTTTATCCAGTGGTGGAAATGGGAAGGTGCAGCGGCGGGGCTGCTTTATTTCCATCCACCAGGACAGCAGCCACTTCCCTCCTGTGGTGTCGGAAGGGCCAGACTCTCTCTGACCCTAGAAGGTTTGTAGCACCTCCCTGTGGGGCAGTTGGTGGCGATCGCCTCCATCTACCAGACGAGAGGGACCCCAGAGGGCTTTCGGACCCAGGAAGAAAAAAACTCGGCTCCACAGACATTTTTTATGTTCCCCGTAGGATTTGAAGCCTCTGGCAACGTGCATTTTAAAAAGTAACTTAAGCCCTGATTGGCATGGCTCAGTGGTTGGACGTGGTCCTGCAAAATGAAAGGTCACTGGTTCGATTCCCCATCAGGGCACATGCCTGGGTTGAGGTTCCGTCCCGTCAGGGTGCGTACAAGAGGGAACCGATGGACGTTTCTCTGTCACATCGATGTTTCGCTCCCTCTCTCTCTCCCTCTCTTCCCTTCTCTCGAATAAATAACCAAATGTTTTTAAAAATCACAAACTTTACTGTAACATACATGCAGAGAAGTACGCAAAGTGTACAGCTTGAAGAATACACCTGTGGAGTAGGAATACATAGGGACACACCCGCGTTCCACTCCTTCATCCAGGTGAGCTAGCGCCCTCTTTAGGAAGCTCCTTGAAGCTCTGCCTCCATCAGCACCTGGCTACACACTACACTTTTTCTTCAACAAGATCTTAAATGACTAAGTTATGTGCATACATCATGATTTGCTGAAAACCTCCCCTTGAGTTCATCTTACTTTCTTTGCTCTTATAAATGAGGCTGTAATGCACACCCTTCGACTCAGATCTTCACATCTACCTGAGCTGCGTGGCGGCCTCAGGGGGGCCTGGGTTTGGCGCCAATCCTGACTTGCGAGCTTCGTGACTCACTGTGCCTTTTTTCTTTCTGTAAAATGGGAATAATGATAAGGATTTTTTTTTTAAGATTTTATTTTTTTTTAGAGAGGGGGAAGGGAGGGAGAGAAACATCGATGTGTGAGAGAAACCTCGAGGGGTTGCCCCACCCCCCAACTGGGCACCTGGCCTGCAACCCAGGCAGGTACCCTGACTGGGAATTGACCCACTGACGTTTAAGTTCCCAGCCTGGTGCTCAGTCCACTGAGCCACACCAGCCAGGGTAAATAATGAATAAGGATTTCAATGAGGTGACATAGTGGTATATTTAGTGGTATATTGGTGACTCAGTAAACACCAGTTATTATTAGTCCCTTACATTAATTTATTGGAAGTTGGATTTCCAGTGAAAGGGTCTGAATGTTTCCGAGGTTTTGGCAAGGTTACACAGCTACCCCCCAAAAAGGTGGTCTCAATTTACCTGCCTGGAATGCCCTTGCCCTTATCAACACGGGATGTTATCTTCTTAAAAGGGCATTAAACATCGCGTAGGTTAAAAACAAGTTAATAGCTTTTTGAAAGTAGCATGTCTTTGATTCCCTCTGAGAGGGAACACTTAGCTTTGTGTTCACTGGCCTCCCAAATGTTTTCCTGCTTCTAGATTTGTACACAAGAAGTCTCTTCTAAGAAAGTAGCCAGAATGACCCTTTTAAGAACCAAGTCAACATTGTATCCTTCTGCGCAAAACCTAGCAATGGTTCCCCATGTCACTGGAATAAAACCAAAGCCCTCTAATGACTGCAGGGTCCCCGCCAAGCGACCCCTCGCTCTCCCTGCTGCGGCCCCCCTGGCTTCCCTCCCATCGCTTCAGCGCAGCAGAGCTGTGGCACCCCCCCCCCCCCCCCCCGCCCCACGGCAGCTCCTTGAACTTGATCAAGGCTTTGTTCAGATGTCACCTTCTCAGTGAGACTCCCCGCCCATTCTTCACTCCTGAGCTCCTTACTTAGTCTTCTTTTCCTTTGACCAATCGTATTTATCACCTTCTAAAATACCCCATAATTTACTTATTCGTTAAGGCCTGTCCCTCCCCACTAAAATATGAGCCCGAGGACAGCACCATCTCGTCTTGCTCACTGCAGTGCCACCGGTACCTAGAGTTGTCAGTCTCTCAATAAATATTTGTTGAATAAATGAAGGAATGATGAACTTCTTGTTCATATTCTTTGACTATTTTTTAAATGTTCATCTGCTTCGTATTGACTTATCAGAGGTAGTATATTTAGTAGTGCCTTTTCATGTATCACTTTGTTGCATATTGGGCAATTAAATGTTTGTCAGTTACCGTTGACGTTCAATATTATTCTATGTTAATTTCAGGTGTCCAACATAGTGATTAGACAGCTACCAGGTGGGACAAAAGTAGGTTTACAGTCGTTTGTATGGAAAAGAACGCAATAATTTTAAAAAATCATAGTGCAAAAATAAACCGTGTTTCACATATGTACAACTGTAAACCTACTTTTGCCCCACCTGGTGCATAATTTATGAAGTCGTCCCGCTAACACATCCAGGACTTACTCCCGATGCTGTGCTTTCTGTCCCCGTGATTATTTTGTGACTGCCAGTTTGTACTTCTTAACCCCTGTCCCTTTTCACCCGGCTCCCCACTTCCCTCTCATGTGGCAACCGTCCGTTTGTCCTCTGTATCGATGAGTCTGTTTGTGCTCCGTTGGTTTATGATTGCGTTTTTATATCTTTTTATATTTTAAATTGTATTTTATTGCCTATGCTGTTACAGTTTTCCATATTCTTCCCCTCTGCTGCCCTCCATCCGGCACCCCCACTCCCTCAGGCAACCCCCACCGTTGTTCATGTCCGTGGGCCACGTGCATAAGTTCCGTGGCTGCTCCATTTCCTGTCCTGTGCTGTACTTCCCCACGGCTATTCTGTAACCACCTGTTTGTACTTCTCAGTCCCCCTCACCTCTTCACCCATTCCCCACACCCCGCTCCCATCGGGCAACCATCAAAATGCTCTCATATCCGTGATTCTGTCTCTGTTCTTCTTGTTTGCTTAGTTTGTTTTTTAGATTCAATTATTGGTAGATATGTGGGGTTTTGCTTTTGTTTTGCTATTTTATTGTTCATGGTTTTAATCTTCTTCTTTTTCTTAAGTCCCTTTAACATTTCCTATAATAATGGTTTGCTGATGATGAACTCCTTTAGTTTTTTCTTGTCTGGGAAGCACTTTATCTGCCCTTTGATTCTAAATGATAGCTTTGCTGGGTAGAGCCATCTTTCTGTAGGTCCCTGCTTTTCATGACATTGAATATTTCTTGCCAAACTCTTCTAGTTTGCGAAGTTTCTTTTGAGGAATTGGCTGACAGTCTTATAGGAACTCCCCTGGAGGTAACTAACTGCTTTTCTCTTGCTGCTTGTAAGATTCTCTCTTTATCTTTAACCTTCAACATTTTAATTATGATGTGTCTTGAACTGGGCCCCTTCACACCCATCTTGTTTGGGACTCTCTGTGCTTCCTGGACTTGCATGTCCATTTCCTTCACCAAATTAGGGAAGTTTTCTTTCATTATTTTTTCAAATAGATTTCCCATTTCTTCTCTTTCTGTTCTCCTTCTGGTACACCTTATGATGTGAACGTTGGACCTCTTGAAGTTGTCCCAGTGGCTGCTTACACTATCCTCATTTTTTGGACTCTTTTTTCTTCTTGTTGCTCTGATTGGTTATTTTTTGCTTCCTTATGTTCCAAATCATTGATTTGATTCTTGGTTTCATCTACTCTACTGTTGTTTCCCTGAAAATTGCTCTCTATTTCAATTAGTGTATCCTTCGTTTCTGACTGGGTTTTTTTTATGCTGCTGAGGTCCTCACTAAATTCCTTGAGCATCCTTATAAACAAGTGTTTTGAACTCTGCATCTAATAGATTGCTTAGCTCCATTTTGTTTAGTTCTTTTTCTGGTGTTCAGATCTGTTCTTTCATTTGGGCCATGGTTCTTGGTCTCCCTGTGTTTGTTTCTATGTATTAGGTAGAGCTGCTTTGACTGTGTCTTGGTGGTGTGGGCTAATGCAGTAAGTGTCCTGTAGGGTCCAGTAGCACAGCCTCTCGTCACCCAAGCTGGTACTCGAGGTGCGCCCTTCATATGGGCTGAGTACACCCCCCCCCCTTGTAGTTGGGACTTGGTTGCTGTTGACAGATCAATGGGAGGCATTTACCCAGGCCAGTCAGCTGCAAGGACTGGCTGTGACCACTGACCACCAAGCTTCACTTTCCATGAAAGGTCAGCTGCACAGGAGCAGGGTTTTGGTGCTCGGACATGGTCTGTAGCTGGCCACTGGGTACACTAGCCCTGGGGTTTCCTGGGCGGTGCAGGCCAAGGTCAGTCCTCACCTGAGTTTTTCCTGGGGCCACCCTGCCTGAGCTATAAAGCAACCTGAGATGGCTGCTGCCAGTGCTGGGCCTGGGGCTCACTGAGGCCGGCTGTCGCTTGTTTGATAGGAATTAGGAAGTTGTGAAGCATGTGCCTAGGCCATCCATTCATACGGAAAAGTATCTTCGGTGGGCCGGTGATTTGGGTGGGGAGGAGTCTCTGGGGATCTCCAATGCGGGTCACACAGTGTGAGCCAGGTTGATGGAGTCTCAGATATGGCACCGGCCTGCTGGCCCTGTGGGTGGAGGGTTTAGAAAAGGAACAATAGCCTCTGCTCACCTTGATGCCGGACACTTCAGTCTCTCCCTGTGTACCACTGGTGCCTTTCAAGCTGCTACCCCGGTGCTGGAGCTCAGAGGGAGTGATTCTGAGTAGGTGAGTCCGTGTGTGGGCTCTTTAAGAACTGCTTGGGCTCCAGAAGTTTCTTCTACCGAATCAATCCCTGCTGGTTTTTGCAGCCAAAAGTTGTAGGGACTTTTCTTCCTGGCGCTGGCACCCTGGGCTGGGGGCCTGGGACTCCTCACTCTTGGGATATTCCTCCCGAGTTTTTATACAGCACTCATGGGTGTGGGACTAGCCCTTTTCCTAGTCTTTCTAAGAAGATAGTTATAGTCCAAAGTAATTATAGTTTGTTCTCCTCTTTCGTATTTTTCCTGTCTCATTTTCTTAGCTACACTCTTCACAACAGTGTGGAACAGCAAGACGTAGGAATCTCCGTCTTGTCCTGCGTTTAATGGGGGCGCCTCTTGCGTTTCACTCTTTTGGTTTTTGATGTGATTTTGAGGGTCAATTTTTTTTAATCATGTGAAATAAATATACGTACATTTCCAGTTCACTAGAGCTTTTTGAAAGGAAATCAGTCACGGTCGTTGACGTTTACCAGCCGCCCACTCAGCATGTAAAATGCTCCTTTTCCCCTTCGCCCCGTTGCCGGGGTTACTCAGTTGCTACAGTGTCGCCCATGCATTCCAGGAAGGTTTGCTCACGGTGTGTTCTTGTAATACATTGTTGGACTTCCTTCGGACTTGGTCTGATTACATGTGCATTAGGGCTTTACATCTACAGAAATGAGACTAGCGTATGACTCATTCATTCACCCTGTCTTTCTTTGGGCCTTTTGTCAGGTTTTAGTATCAAGGGCATTCCGGCTTTACAAAAAGAATTGAGAAGTGTGTGAGTCAGAGGCCTGGCAAGAAACACTCACTCAGGACGGTTTAAAGAGAGACTTTAACGAGGATAGAAGTGCAGATACGGTGCAGGGCGATGGTGCGGCCCGGGGACCAGCAATAACCAGGAGCCATCCCACCCCCAGCGCTGCAGGGACAAGAGAGGCATCTCTGTGACCGGAGCCCAGAGAGAGCTGGAACCTTGGAGAAGAGGTCCAGGTGAGAGCCGAGGTTGGGGACACTGCCACTGCCAGAGAGGACACTGAAGTAGGGAGGGAGCAGGAAGGATACACCAACTTTTCCCTCCTCCCAGGAACTCCACCAGGGAGCCCAGGGGGTGAGTGTGGCCTGTGGTGGGGGCGGGCTGGGCAGGGAAGGGTGTGGATTCTGTCTGGTGTCCTGTCTAGCGGGTTTTAAACGTTCCCTTCCAGGTCTTTTATTACAACAACTTCCCTATCTACTGATTTTTTGTTCGCTTTTCGATTCTTTCCTGCTTGCTCAGCTCCATGAGAGGGGGAGCCGCTCCGAGCACGTGTCATAAGTTCTGGCATTAGGCAAGTCTTTCTGTTGTGTTTATGCCTGAATGCCCTTGCAGATGGTAGAAATTTTAGGGTAAACTGTGGTCTCTCAAAATTCTGCGGAGGAGCGGCCCCCAAAGTGCTTCTCATTGGGCACTCTGCCGGGAGAGAGCCACACCAGTGGAAAAGGGTTTCATCATCAAACAAATTGGGAAAACTCTGCTCGCCAATATCACTAATTTAACAATACACACAAACACTTTAAAAGCTCCAAAGAAGCATCTGTCTGAGATTTTGTCCTTTTGTCCTTTTTTGATTGTTTGTTTGCTTACATCACTCAGCATTTCCCAAGTTCGTGCTATGACAGAAGTTTTTTTCTCCAACACGGAGCACTGCCCCACGTTCCATGGACTCTCTCTTCCAATGGGTACATTTTCAGAAATGTAGGTTTCCCCTTCCGCATGGGAGCTTGGAGGATTATTTCTTTACCCTTAAGACGGACAAAATCCCGCATGGTATTTCTAAGTATTTCTTTCTTTTTTAAAATTAATTTGACTTAGCTAAAAAGGAAACTATAAACTTTATAGGCCCAGAAATTTTGGGTCTCCCCTTCTTCTGTGAGTCTTGTCTTGTTCCATTGGTCTGGTTCTCAGCTGGGCCTCGATGTCCTGCTGTGCTCTCTCCCTTAGCTTTCTCCCCTGGGTTTTCCCTTTGCGTTCTCGGAGAATTCCTGTCTGTCCTGCACACCTGCAGTTCAGCTCTGCAGTGTGCGTCCTGTTCTTCACCATCACAAAGCAATGTTAAATTTGCAGCTGCATTTTTCGTTTCTTTCTTTGACATGGTTTACTTTTGATTTCTACCTGCAGCTTAGCCAACAACCCCATTTCATTCTCTCCACCTTGGTTTTCAACTCCCCTGTCTTCACGTTCACCTTTTAATGAAGTGCGCACAAAGCAGATGTGATCTGAAGGTTATTTGTGTCGCCGTGATGAATCTTCTTCCAAGGGGCTCTTTCTGTCCTTGTGGGGACACATTGCTCTCCCTTCATGACACAATCTTTTCAAAGACCCCACGTGTTTGCACGCGTATGTGTGTGCGTTTTTTATTACTCTTCTTAAAAAAAAATGGATGTTTGTAAATCTTATTATTTTCCCCAAGTGGGTTCTCTTTAGCTCACCTCTACCTGGATGTTTTCCAGTTGTCCTGCTAGACCTAGAGCCCTGCTCGTCTGCAGAATTGACTCGTGGCTCTAGCTGGCTGCAGGGCGTGTGTGTGTGTGTGTGTGTGTGCGTGTGTGTGTGCACATGCAGTGTCTGCCTGTGCGTGGTTCCTTCTCCCCTCAGGTGGAGCCTTCCAGTGCCTTGACCAACTTGAGGATCTGGTTGGGAGGGTCTAGGTGGGGGCAGGCCCAGCGGGGACCCTTGTCTCTGCCCCAGGGGCCAGCTGCATGCCAGGCCGATTCTCTAGGTGACAGATGTGGCCATGACAAGACTTGTGCCTGCCCCACCACGTGCGGAGAAAGGCAGAGTCAGGGAGAAGCTGGTTCAGAGCATGGCTTTCCCCCAGGTGTGTGCTTGGCTCAGCGACCACATGCACCCCAAGTCTCCCCGTGAGCTCCCTCCACGCTGGCGATCCACAGCCTTGACAGGACTTCCCGATGGTGTGTTCTTTACAGGCAGATGTCCCATCCCTGCCCTCCAAATTTGGGGGCAGTAGGCGAATGCCGCCGGGATTTCGCCTACTTGCTTTCCCTGGCACGGTGCTGGTTTCTCAGACGCTGGAGCTGTGAGTCAGTCCGGGGCTCTCCTTCTGGTCTGGATCCCGTACGTTTCCCACAGACCACCAGCATGCCCTTCGCTTTGGCCAGCCTGGCTGCGTCCGGGAGGAGGAGAGCCCAGGCCACACAACGGGATGTCGGTGACACTTTCCCTCCTGCTCTGCAAAGCAGCTGACCCGCAACGCCGAGTGCAAAGACCTCAGGGCCCCCGTGTCCCTCAGTCCGGAGAGCCTAGGTGTCCCTTCCACAGGGCTTGCTGGGGGCCACACTGGCTCCCCCTCACAGCTAGCCCGAGGGACGCGGGGTGAGGGGCGTGCAGTGCATGTGGCAGAGGCTACGCTCCCCTCTGTGTGGGAAGAAGGGGGTGCTTTTCCTCCCTGAAGCCACAGGGAATTTCTCACAAGGCAAGGCAAGTATGGTGGGTGTCTGCCTCATCAGTGGACGCGGTGATAGACCCTGAGCTGCCTGAGTAGGGCCAAGGGAGAGAGGAGGCAGGTGACAGTGGAGGCAGGTGACAGCGGAGGCAGCGCTGTGTGAGGGAGCTGGGCTCAGCTGCGATGCTGGTGCCTGCAGGATGGCTTCCCTCCAGGGCTTCAGAGAGCGCACAGGCCCTCCAGAGGGCTCAGCTTTTGAACGGAGGACAGGGGGAGTCACCAGAAAAGCAGGGACCATCCCCCCAGGAGAGGACAGTCTCACAAGACGCCAACCATCTGCATCTCCAGTGCCAGAGATCCACGGAAGGGAGTGGGGTTGACTGGAGGAGGGGGACAGGAAGAGTCCTTTTTTAAAGAATTTTAGATTTTACTTATTGTTAGAGAGAGGGGAAGGGAGGGAGGAAGAGAGGGAGAGAAACATTGATCAGTTGCCTCTTGCCTGCTCTCAGACATGTGCCCTGACTGGAACCGAACCAGTGACCTTTCTGTTTGCTCAGTCCACTGAGCCACACCAGCCAGGGACAGGCACAGTCTTAATGGTTGACACACGACTGTTCTGACAGAAGGGAACGGCCGGGGACTTGCGCAGTGCAGACCTGATGTCATGAAGGACCCTGTAGCCCAGCTGGGTGAGAGGGTCCTTGTCAGAAACCAGTTTCGTGTTTACACCCTAACAAACGGAGACCCTACAACAAATGAGTTACACTTGAGAAAACATTTCTTAACAATAAAAGGAAAAAAAAACCCATTTGGGAACTTTTTTTAGGGGTAGGGAATGGAAGAAGTGTGGAATGGGGACATCTATGAGTGAAGACAGAGGCGACTGGGCCCAAAGAACAGAGGAGCCTGTGCTTGTCCCTCTGCTGGCAGGTGACAGAATTCCAGCTCATACAGATGGGAGCAGAAGTAGGGGCTTATCGTGGCGCGGGGGGGAGATCCTGGAGCATCTCACAGACTCTAAGTAGAAGTCTTCCAGCCGTTCAGCTGGAGGAGACACAGGCAGGCACAAGTGACGTCGGGAGCCAGGGGCCTGTGGGCCGTGAAAACCTCTCCAAGCCCTCACTTTTCCATTCCTGCTGCCGGTCAGCCTCATTCTTTCCTCTCACCGCGGACTGGTTTGGTCCACAAGGCAGAAAACAGGGACACAGACCACAGAGAGCGTCCACGTGTTGTAACGTGCAGGTTGCGCCACGAGATGGAACTGGCTCCTGGTGGCTCTGAGTCTACCCCAGAGAAGGGCCTCGCTACCACGTCAGGCCATACGCACCCCCCGCAGGGTCTGCCTGGTCCAAGAGGGCAGCGCCTCCGGGGAGCAGGGAGGAGCCACCCCAGGAGCAAGAGGGTCCGTGCCCAGCAGAATCTTGACCCTTGTACCTGACAGGAATCCCACTGGATGACCCTTCTGCAAAAGTGGGCCTGGGATGGCCCCGCCCTCCCTCCACCTGCCAGGGTGCCTGCCATGCAAGCTGCAGAGGTTCCGACCACACTGCGCCCTTCCCCCTCTGGATGCCCGTGGCCGGGGAGACAGCAGCGGGGATGGTAACAGCTGCTTTTGTCGTGTGCCCTGCGCTGTGCTCGCTTGGTGCATGCTTTAATTTAATCCCCACGGCAACCGTATTCTTCCCACCAATTCTGAGGAGGAGAAGGCAGAGGCTTGCAGAGGTTAGGAACGCAGGATCACAATCCATGACTCCTAGGGACAGTGCCGGGGCCCGGCCGTGCTGCTGCGAGCTCTTCAGAGGGTTGATAAGAACATCCGAGCAGGCGATTCCTCTGTAAGCAGCTGCTGGGTCCGAAGGGATCACAAGGCTGGGTCCTCCATCCTGGTAGCTTTGAAGACAGAAGGGGATCTTGGACCCTGCCTCGCCTATCTCCTTTCTCTTCCTCTCTTCTGGTTTTCTTTCTTCTCGCACTGGGAGAGGAGGCCCCCAGGCCTGCTACACAGGCTCCAGCAAGTCGATCGTGGGCTGCAGTCAGTGCTGTGGGCAGCAGAGGGCGCCAAAGCCTCTTCGCTTGCCCAGGCCCCTGCCTGGCCCAGAAGGGCGGGTAGGAGAGGCAGGCTGCCGAGAGGGGGTTGGGGGAGAGGGTGGGGGGCGGGGACCGCGTGCTCCCTGCCCGTTCATCCTGCCCCAGTTAGCCTGTGGGCTCTGCGCCTGCGCCCTAAGCCGACAGATGTGCAAATGCCCTACTCTGTGTGTGTGTGTGTGTGTGTGTGTGTGTGTGTGTGTGTGTGTGTGTGTGTGGTTCTCTAGGAAGCACCTCTGGCGGCCCCACGATGTCGAAGAGGAAGGTCAGGTTCAGGAGATAAGAGACAGATACTCTGTCCGTAACCAACCCCTGATTTTACAGATCTCAGTAAAAGCATTTTCTGGGCAGACGTTATAATTTCCCCACTTTCTCTTCCACTGCGGGACAAGCAAAGAATGTGCGATGGGAGGAGGAGATGAGCAGTTACCCAGCCCTCCCTCTGTGCCAGGGCTGGGTAAGAAGCTTCTGTCTGTTGCCCTGTGTGAGCATGCTAGCAGGCCCAGAGCTGCCCAGTGCCAGCCCCACTGCGCTGAGGTGGGCACGGAGGCTCAGGGAGGTCAGGTAAGTCGCCTGAGGTCACACAGCTGGGAAGTGGTGAAGCTAAGATTTGAACTCCACCGTCTCTTTGATTCCAAAGTCTGTTCTGGTTTCATTCCAAGGTCCATGCTGGTCTCACATCTTCTAAACGGGTCCTCAAACTGTGTTTTCCTCAACACAACCCCAACAAAAATGGACTGGCGAGCTGCCTGTTGAGGTTCCAGGAGCAGCAGATGGCTCAGGGCTGGAATGGCACAGCTGAGAACTGAAAGTGGGCGGACAGTTTGCAGCTGGTTGATAGGCATCAAGGTATAAGGGACTATATGAAGGGGGACCCAAAAGCCCTCAGAATTTATTTATAATAAATTGTGTATTTATTCCTACGTGTTTCGACTTTGGTCATCCTCAAACTACTCTCCGTTTGAGGCAATACACCTATCGAGATGTCTTTTCCACTGCTCAAAACAGGTTTTGAATGCCTGGATTTTGATGTCTGTTAAGGATTCTTCTGTCTTTTGTTTCACCTCTTCCACACTGGCAAAATGGTTCCCTTTGAAGACTTTTTCATCCAGGGAAACAAAAACAGGCATTCAGGTTGAGATTGGGTGAACGGGGAGGGAGGGGCAAGGGGTTCACGCTGTTTTTGGTCAAAAACTGCTGAACACTCAGTAAGGTGCGGGCAGGTGTGCTCGCAAGTCACCCATCATGAAATGGGCAAACATGTTGTCGCCCCCCAAAATTCACTGAAGCTGAATTCAGCCTCTCACAACAATGCCAGCTGGCACATTGATACAGATGGGTTCCTAGAACACTCACCTGGTGGGGGAAGCCTGTTCAACAAGGGACCCGCCCTCCAGAAGATCATTCTGGTTTTTGGCCTGCCCACCTCGTATTTAGCTGTTTGCTGTGGGCTGGTTGGTCGATAGGGAGTGAGAGCCCAGCTTTAGGGAGGAGAGACAGAGAGAGAGAGAGAGAAAGAGAGAGCAATTGAGAAGATGAGGTGTCCAGCTGACTGGCCAGGGTTTTTGCCCTCAGAGTTGGGTCTCTGTCACCAGCTTTGTATAGAACCATGGCCGGCTGGGGTCTCTTTATGAAGGGAAGGCCTGGCCACATCCCCAGAATGGCGGGACAGAGAACAAAGCTTGTAGAGTAGAATCCCCGAAGCCTGAGCCTGTCCTCTCCACAGACGTAACGTTGGTTCAGAAGCCGCCCCAGCTTGGGGGTGTGGGCTTGGCAGACCCGCAGTTGGCACGGCTCAGACCGGAGGAACAACAGGCTCTCACGAACATACCCCGGATGGGGGCAGGGGGCTGGGTCTGTCTCTTTGATTTACTTGCTCAGTTGCCCCTCCTCGTGGGCCCGACGTACGTCTTCCTCCTCATAAGGGGAAATGGAAGCACTTGCTCTGGAGGCGCCCTGGGCTTGGTTTGCCCTAGCAGCCCCCCTCCAGAGGAACAGAGGTGAGCTCCTGCCTTCCCCCCCATGGAGACCTGCCCACAGCAATGCTTGAAATGCTTCTCTGACACGTCTCTCCAGCCCGTCTCTACCTCCACCTCCCCAGCCTCCCAGTCCCCAATCTGCCTACCCAAACCCTTCCAGGTGGGCGATACAAAGGGTCACTAGGCGCGAGGGCTCGGCTTCTGGCGAAGGCAGTGGAGAGTTACAAAGAACAAAACCTTTCTGTTTGTGGAAGTAGCACAACAGATTTGCTGGGACTCTCTGAGCAGCCTAGGAGACCTGCCCGGTCCATCCCACCCATGTTGCTGGTGAGAGCAAGCCGCTTTTCTTGCTGGGCCTGGCCAGTACCCAGTCAGGCCAGTACCCTCCCCTCCAGACCACACCGCCTGCAGGGAAGGGCTGCAGCTCCTCCATTTAGGCACCACGCTGCCCACGTGACTACCCCCTGGTGGATTGGGCTCTGCCCTTCTTGGGGAGGGAGGCTCACAGCGGGGACCGGGTACAAATGCTGTAAACCCACAGACATGCTCAGGGATCAGCACCTTTGGAAGCCACAGCTGGGTGGGGGTGGGGCAGGTGAGTGAAGGCACTCACCTCAAGGTAAAAAAAAAGCCTGGGTCTGCAGCGGTGGCCAATTTCCATGATGTAAATACTACCCTCATGACAAATGTCAGGTAACCAACATGATGCCACTGATTGCAGAATTAGAAAAAATGTGCAAAAACACCCCCCCCGCCCCCCTCCCCCGGCTCCAAGTACAAGTAAGTCTCCAGGCCAGGGCAAGGGGGTGAATCCGGGAGCCTAACCCCACACATAAGCTGAATTCAGCCAGGAGAAGCCCCAGGCAGACGGCACACCTGCATGTCCCTTCCACTGTGGGCTAACAAGGGAGGATGGAGAATTCCAGGGAATGTGAGGAGGGAATTCCTTTCGCAGACAATCCAATCACTCAGCAATGTAATGGCCTAACGATATTTACCTAATTTAAAATTGCTCGTCCTGTGAGTAATCGTGCAACACGTTCTTGCCTGACTGAGGGATTTCGTACCTAAACTGCGGAAGCAATCAAACAGTTGCGTCTTGGAATCTGGTAGATGATCAACACCTTAGGAGGCAGTCCCACTGTGGCTGGTGGCCGGGGTTGGGGGGTGGCCTGGCCCCCGGGGGCCCCTGTGAGCCTGCGTGCTGCAGGAGCCGGTTTACCTGTTGGCTAGGCCTGGCCCAGTCACCTCCCCGGCCCCCTCATGCTGCTCACTGTCTCCGTTCATCCCTCCCCAGTCTTCCCTTTTGTCACTGAGTTCTTCTCTTTTCACCTTTCCTGTGTTTCTCTCCTGTTCTCAAGCTTTCTCCTCGTTCCTGCCTCTGTCTCTGCTGGCCTTGTCTCACTCTGACGTCATCTGTGTTTTTCTGTTTCGTCTCCGTTGGCATCATTTCTCCATGTTTTTCTATCTTTTTCTTATCTCCTTATATCTCCCTGCTGTTTCTCTTTTCTGCATATGCGTGTGCACAAACACACACACACACACACACACACACACACACACACACACGCTGCTCTTCCAGTTCCTTCTGCTCTGGTTTCCACCTCACCCAGCTGCACTCCGGCCTCTGGCTCTGGTCCACAGCCATCCTGGCACCACGCTGCCCAGTGGACACCCCTCCCGCACGCGGATTCTGTCCGGATTCTCGAGGGAAGCTCCAAGTGTGGATTGCCTCACATCCAGAGCCACGGGTTGCAGGGGGCAGGGATGGGCAGAAAGGCCGTTGGGGCTCCCTGAAGGAAACGAAATCCCTGACTTGGAACATTTGCCGATTCCCATGGTGTAAATATTCTCAGTGTGGCTGATTGCAAGCTACCAACATGATGTCAGCAAAGGCAGAGTCGGGGAGACACTCTGTTTTCATTCGTTCCAGCCAGGTGTAAACAATAGTATAAATGGAGCCAGTTTAAAATGGAGCAGAATACCTCAAACCTTGGAATGTTCAAACAGGGCAAAACCACCTTTCAACGGGGCCTAGGGAAACATTGTATCCAAAAAAACTGCAAAAAAAAGTTATTGTGACCATGTGACTAATGACCGCTAGACCGAAGTTCAACAGAGTTGCTTGGAATTATCACCGCTGTGTATGTAATCCGCACCCAGCACATGTCTTCCTGCTGCTGATGCCACTGTCCCGTCCCCTCCCCTAAACACCAGTCTCCCACTCAGAGCACTCTTTGGGCTTCTGCTGATTCAGTGCGTCTCGGAATAGCTATTCTTATTGATCTCAGATAAACACTTGTTTGCCTTTCACTTTGAAAGTCTTTTCGTTTTTTTAGGTTAACACAGTGCAAGCTGACCTGTGGGCAAGGGGAAGGGGCTTCCTTCCTGCCTGCAGGGCCTTGGAGGGATAGGGGCTGCCAGCTGGGCTGGCCGCCGGGGGCCCACAGCGGCTTCCCCGGGGCCACGTCTCCCTGGCCTGGAGGGTCTCGACTCTGGGCCCACAGCCTGCTGCTCCCTGGCTGCTTCTTCCTCGCAGCTGGCTTCTCGGTGTGCTCACTTCAGGCCGGGCAGGAAGCTATGGATTGCCCTCCCTAGTCACAAAGGAAGGCTGCCCAGATGAAATGCCTGGTTGAGCGCAGAGCAGAAAGGTGCCAGGGGGTGGCAGGGCATCCCAGGTGCAGGGCGGGAGCCAGAGTGTGTATGGGGGGCATAGCTGCTGTTGGTGGTGCTGGTGACCCCTAGGCTTCACAGTGGGAGAGGCGGAGCAGAGAGGCAGACTTGGGTGAGGACCACTGAGGTCCTGGAGACTGAGAGAAAGAGCCTGGTCCCTTCCGGTCGGCAGTGACGAGAGGCATGCGAATGAGGAGTTTGGTTTCCACAAAACCAGGTGTTTTGACGAGGATTTGGGTGAAGTCACCTGTTCTAGGAGGCAGGTGAGGGAGCAGGGAAGTAAGACAGGATGGAGGGGGAAGTCGAGAAAAGGTGTGTTAGTGAACCAACCATGGCTGTGGGCAACTACTGGCCCAGTCCCAGTGGGGACCCCCGATGTACAAAACATGCCTCAGACTGTCCCATGAAGGAGCAAGGAGCAAGGACATCCACCAGCTCTCGCCCTGGTTGGTCGTGCGTTCCGGTGCTGTTCATGCCCTAGCACTCCGGTCTGACCCGTGTGGGGGCCAAGTACAAACTAGGGCCACAGAATGGCCTTCTGAAGGGGCCGAGGAGCCGAGGGCACCGGGAGGCTGGGGAGCAGTGGTGAGGTTGGCTCTGGTTGAGCCTTTGGATTGGGCAACACCAGGGTTGTCTGTGACGCCGGGCAGGGCAGCGTTGTGGGAGAGAGGGGCAGAAGCCAGAGAAGACTGACTTCTGGGAGAATGAGAGGTAATACACAAGGTGTAAACTACTCTGAAAAACATGGAAAATGGGCCTGGCTGGTGTAGCTCAGTGGATTGAGCACGGGTTGCGAACCAAGGGGTTGCCAGTTCGATTCCCAGTCAGGGCACAGGCCTGGGTGGCGGACCAGGTCCCCAGTGAGGGCCATGAGAGAGGCAACCACACATTGATGTTTCTCTCCCTCTCTTTCTCTCCCTTTCCCTCTCTTTAAATAAATAAAGTCTTTAAAAAATATATGGAAAATGGGAAAGCTATTGGAAGGGACCTGGGCCTGGGGAAAGGGGAGCTGTGAGCAGACTGGGGTGTTGCTCAGAGCCAGGGAGAGCCATCAGGTGGGCCATTCCTTCAGCCACCAGACCTAGACAGTGAAAGTGTAGGTGGGCCCCTAGAGCACCCCAACCTGCACCCTTCAGACTGAACAGCCAGGGCACTGGGCTGACACCTTGCACTTCCATCTTTCTCTCCTTGGGAGTCATACATTTGCTCGGCATGCCCCAGTTCTGCAAGCATTTATTTGATTGATGGGAAGCAGACAAAGCTTCTGCTCTGCAGGAGCCCAGACCCCTTGGTGGGCATCAAAGAGGGGAGAAAATGAGACACAC